>WWET01000628.1:496598-507499 GCA_011038615.1 Limnodynastes dumerilii
AGAATTACCTATATTCTATATCAATAACTTTTTCTTATTTTTAAAGCTTTTTTTATGGTGAGAAAGAAATAGCATTATAGAGGTAAAAGCTGTTATCAGGAGTGTTTTCCCCAATTGATAAATGAAACCTTTACCTTAAACCCCTTTCACATCACCACCAAATACCTGGGTTTTTGGCTAAAAACCTGGGTTTCAGCAAATGTGAAAGGTCCCTTTTCGTCGTCCTGGGTCTAATGACTCGGGATTCAGACCCGAGGGAAATAAAAAAGTTTCACACGGGAATGGTATCAGTGTGAAAGGTCCCGTGCTGTTTTTCAACATGGGTCTTTCACAAAAACATCTAAGGGAATACAACGCAGAAGGATGATGTCATCACATGCTGCCACAGCACTTAAGACATCATGGCACACTGGTGAAAGGAGGAGGTGAGAGAGCTCCTGACCACAGGAGGAAAAGGGGAAATCAAGGCCCAGATATCTGGAACGGTGAAAGAGGCACATACTTATTTTAACATAGCTAAAAAGCTGGAGGAAAGGGGAATAACAAAGACACAATAAGTGGTTAATAAACTAAATGTCCTGAGTAAAGAATTCTCTAAAGTCTATGACAGCTGCAAGAAAAGTGGTGCAGGGCAGATAAATTGGCCATTATATGATCTTTGTAATGAGGTGTTCAGCTGTTCAGACAGCTGTAGTGTGGTGGCCTTGTCTTCCTCACTCACTGTGCAAAGGGAGACATCATCATCCCAGACCAGCAAGGCCTGCTGAGCATCCTCACCATTCATGTCTGAGGATATCCAAGATGAGGACAGTTCATTGGATGACTCTCTTGTGACCAAAGCATCTTCATCGGAATGATCAGGATGAGCCAACTCCATACCAAGCTTTGTGCAGGAATAGTCTTTGTTTTTATGAACTTGTATACTTGTGTGAATTTTTTACATTTTTTGTTTCGTTTTAAAAGTTCAATAATGTAATTCCATTTTCATGCTGTCCTTTGTGGATCTGATGACAGCATGGAAGGACATCATTGAACTTTTAAATTAAATTGTCCCATTGTCCAACAATACTAATGTGCTGTTTTCTCTTGTTTCTCTTTTATAGTTGATCATTCTCTTGCCACATGTGAAGAGCCAGGTCCATCCACAGCTTTATGGCACAGTAGTAATTGTCTTTGTTTTTTAAATAACTGGTATCCTTGCATGAATTCTTAAAGAATATTTTTTGGGATTAAATATTCAATAACGTCTTTCCCGTGTCGAAAATCCTGTGTTTTTCAAGGGTGGTGAAAGCGGTATTATTTAACTTTTAATGGCTTCTTCGTCATACTGCTTAGAAAATGAGGACATGTACAATGACCACTAGGGTCCAGCACACTCCTTGCTATACCTGAGAAACTTGGAACAGTATCTGTGTGACTTAGCACACAGGTAAAAAGTCAACTAAATATAATATAATGCAAGTCAAAATGCAAATAATTTTATGGCGTTTTCACGGTTTAAAAAGACCCTACACTTTACATTATAATTAAGGAAACCAAAAATATATCTGAACTGAGAAGACAAATGCATTTGCCTTAGGTACTACATACTTTCTAGATATCATTTAAGAAATGTAGCCTATGCTGCTGGGCAGGTGAATGGATATTCAGTATGCTGGGTGCAGAACACTTGGTGGTGACTTAGGACGCCACACCTAACTGTGACTCAGTGACTGGGTATAATGACAAATACAAATAAATTGTATTTCTTAATCTGTTCTGCAGCGCTGTCTAATTTATGTTACATAACAAGCATAATAAAAAAAGATAAATAAAAAATAATATTAAAGGGGTGTTTTCCGATCACTTTTTTGTTAAAGCGTGTGCAAAAGTGCCATATTCCCAAACTTGTTGGAAAATAAAGATACATTTGGTAACTACAAACAGATTAATCTAATCTTTTTTAATTCTTCTTGAAAGTAACTTCATTTTCTTATGATTCTGTTCCATCAAATATTGCAATTTTTCTCCTTATAATCCAGGATGATAAAAAAATGACACAAGCACTTGTGGATGTACTGTTTCACAGAGAAAACTATAACCAGCATTTTGTAGTTTCTGTATATAGGTCCACAGTGCTTAGAATGACTTAAACAGGACATAGTGTAAGTGTTTATAACAATGCTATGCAGACATCGATCATTATAATCCATTATAAATAAATCTGATACAGCAATTTACTTAGGCAATTTTGTTTTGGCGAGTAGTCAGGGTGTGACACGATGGCACAAGCTGCTACCTGTCCATATGTTTATATGGCACAGGAGTTGGGTAGTGTGAGTTTTGAGCTTGGGGGAGGGTGTTCCCTTCTACGCCCATAGCTAACCTGCTTGAATACAAGAACTGAGCTGGAATACTTTGATGGTAAGGCAGCTGTCTCCCTCCCCTCAGGTAAAGGTGTGTTCTCTCACACACTCAGCAAGAGAAGTGTAATGTGATCACTAAGGGCTTGTGTACTCTCACAGGCAGCCAGTACCTATCTTAACTTGTATACTTTCGAAATTCAAGTAAACCTATCTTTACAGATTATTAGATTTAAAAGAAAAGGTTAGTAAGAAATCATGTGATTCCTTCTGTATGTTTAGTTGTCAGCACCAATACTGATATGAGCTATGAATGTGACCAATTTTACTATATTTCGTAAAAAAAAATTAAATGCAGGGGGCAAAAAACCCTAACACAGCATTAACAAATAATCAGCTCTGACTGTATTTACCAGCTGATTTTGATTGGATTGTTACTGGCTATGAGGGATATTTGGAGCAGGGCTCGTTTAAGAAATGAATGGGCCAGTGTACAGAATTGGTTACCCCTCCTATCTTCTCCACCCTGCACCCTAGACCACCACACTCCTTGCAAGAGTGTTTCATATGTCCATAATTGCAGACAAATTATTTAAGTTACTTATTTTTTTACATATCGCAGCAGGTACAGGTACTTCTGCATACAACACAATATTAGACAAACGGTTTTAAGTTAATCTTAGTTAAACTTCTGTTTTAAATATATTTATAGCATAACTGCTAATTCTCTTGGAACATCCCAAGATACTGAGGGCAAACTCCTGGAAGTCTGCATTGGGGCACCAGTCAATAGGGGCACGCTCCCTCCTCCACTCTATCGGTCCCGGATTACCAACATTGCTGCACCAGAATTGCTGTATGTGTGGAACACTGGAAGGCAGGTAAGGGCTTATACAGGCCCTTACGCTACATTTTCCATACCTATCCACACCTACCATGCATGTCTCATACATAGAGATAAACAGAGAATCTGCGCTCATGCAATGAGGATGTGTGATGGTGATTGACTTAAGCAGCTTTCCTAGGACGACCAATCCTTAAATCAAAAATATAAATACAAAGAAGCGCTTGAAAGTCAATATCCCATAAGAAACATATATTTATTATTGAAACATCTAAAAACAATTAGAAATCTTTAGGCTGAAATATAATGACAATATATATTTGTCTTCTACCAATAGAAATTAATATTATGCATCTATGATTAGATGATACTCCAATAAATAATAAGTTACGACTTTAATACCATGCTCCTAAAAATTCCTGAGGATGTCACAGACAGAACACTATAATGTTAATTAATCCACTTTTCCAGTTGCAAAACAGAGATATGTTGTTGGAGATAGGTTGGAATATATGGCGGTCAGACACCCGTTCAGAGGCTCAAGAGTAAGCCGATATATTTGCTGATGGAACTATAATGACTCATCCATAGTTATTCTCCAGATAGTAACAGAACTCCATTCATTAAGATACTTAATATAGCAGAGTATCATGTCTCATACATATTGTGAGTTAGACTGTCCCGCATGTCTGACTGTCTTTCTTAATTCGGGATCAGGTTCTTAGTGACTGGAGAGAATCCTCTCCCTGCTGGCAGTCAAGCAGTTTGGGTGCAGAGAGTGCACCAGGACCCCTTTTCTCTATAAACAATATATGTATTTGTTTTAATTGTTTTTATTATTGTTATTAAACGTTTATGGAGGTATTTTATGCCATATACTCCTAGAGGTTGGATAGAGAGATTCTGTTAATCACTATATATCCCTATTTATTTGTACAGCTTATTGTATGAATTAATGATATTTAGTCCTAGGTCAGACATCGGCAACCAATGGCACATCATATTCCAGAACACTATAGGCAGAGCATGATGGGGCTTCTAGTTCTAATACCTGGAGTGCTAAGGTTGCCTCTGCCTGTCCTGGGCTTTATGGATTAAAATTTTAGAGAAATGCACATGAACTGAGGAAGAACATTCAACACCCCCCTGCCTGTCCTGGGCTTTATGGATTAAAATTTTAGAGAAATGCACATGAACTGAGGAAGAACATTCAACCCCCCCCCCCTCCCCCTATATTGGGCCAAAATCAAAATTTTATTTTGTATATTTTTAGTAAGTTACAGTGAAACATTGTCAAACAAAAGTGCCAACATCTTTATAATATTGGATGTTTATTGGTCATTTCTGATATTCAAATCTACTAAATCACAATTTGACATTTTAAGAAATCTATCCAAGACGCAGTGATATTTATGGACTGTATTCAGAATTAAGAACGCCTGGTAATTTATGCACGCAAAATGTGTAAGTGGGGTGATTTCTATTTAGGGCACATGTGCAGACCATGAAGATACGAAGCGTAATTGGAATGATCCATAAGTAATTTCCGTACGTCAATATATGCGTACAAACATAAAAGATCGGACGGATTATTAATAAGTAGGCGTCATTCGGAAAGTAAATAGCAAAAAATGGGCATGGTAATGCAGTAGACGTGCGGTTGTATTTGTGAACATTTAACTTCCGTCACATATACGCACGCTCACAATAAGGTTGCTTTCACAACACAGAAGTGTTCCGAAATTCATTACTTTTGCAAAACGTACTTATTTTATATTAACGTTCGGATCTATTACGAACGCACGGAAAATCTTCTTAAATCTGAATCCGGTCCAATGTAATAAAACTGCTGACTAAAGAATGACAACTGGCCACAACTATCCAATGTACAGGGGTAGATTGGTCATACCAGGAACTTTTCCAGGATGGCCATCCAGGCCTCATTCATGTTGCCTGTTAAATATATATAGAAACAAAAAAAAACCATAAAAACACTTGCAATTATCCAGTAACTATCTTTAAAATAAAAAGTCAGAGAATTCGTTGCATACATCTGCAGATATATGATATTTTGGTAATTTTCCTAACTCTAAAACTGTCCCAACTTTGGGTCATATATCATGTATTTTTAAATTGAGAGCTCATCCCTGACAAGTCTCCAAAACAGCACCCCCTGTCAGGTGCCATCCCAGACAAGCTTTAAAACAAACACACAAAATGGAGGTTGTTCAAATGAATTTATAAGTTAATATAGAGCAGGTGCTAGCAAGGTATGAGGAGATCAGATAGATTAAAAAAAGCGCCCCAGGACTCTTGCAATTAACCAGGAACCAACCATGACATGGTCGGGCACAGATTCACAACACAGGACGTATTATAGAAAAAGAAAGCAAGATAAACCCTAAAACATTTTTTAAACATATAAATGGCAAAAGGATTAGCAAACACTATAGGACCCCTAAGAAGTGAGATGAGTGGATTGATCAATGATGATAAGGAAAAAGAAGATGAACTAAACATTTTTTTTTCCTGGTGGTTGCTAGTTTGAACAGGTGGAGGTTAAACCTGATACGGCTACGGTACGAAGAGTGTGTTTTTACCTGGGTTTACCATCACTTCACCCTTCCTGCCAGCTTATACTAATAGGAGGAAAAGATAAAAAGATAAAAAAAGATTCGTTTTTTCTTCAATCAAAGCATTTTCCATTCTGTTAACCTGTGACCAAGGATTCTAATAGACTTTGACTTGAATACAGGAAGGAATTTGCGGCCCTTGCATTGTAACGTATATACTGTTTAAACTCTTAATCAGAAATAGTTTATTTATCACTTCATTAACAATTGACTTTTTAATCATTCGCACAAGCGTTGGATATTCATTTGCCGGTTTTATGTTATACTGATTTATTCTTTACATATATTATTCTTTATTCGTTACATAAATTTAGTGCCATTCTCCAGTGTGATTTGTTCAGTTATGGTGATATTCAGACAGATATCTAATCTTATGCATTTGATATTTCTATACATAAAGTTTCTCTTTATTGTTATTTATTTGGATTGGAATTTTGATTCCCCTTTTTTGTGGGGGGAACACTACATAATTATCTCTACATTAGTGTTTGCTATCCTAAAGTTTTTAACCTTGTTTATTGGTGTCTTTAAACTGTTGATCGTAGTTTTTTTTATATTTTGCCACTTTCACAATACTTTTATTTATATTAATAAAGTTTGAGACTTAGAAATTTCTGTTCACATATTTGCGTTATTGGTTTCTTATGTAGAAAGACCCAGAGTACCATTAGAGAGGTCTTATTGGGTCATTTGTTTGATCCATCTGGTACAAAATTAGGAGCTCCAAAAGATCAAATTACAAGATCACAGAAGATTATTGAGCATCTTTGAACAGTACATACTGGTAATATATCTAGTGAAATGGTCTTTTGATTGTGTGGTTTTATACACACAAAAGATTGTGTGATTGGAAAGATTACTTTTCGAAAAAGCCCCAGTGAGTACCCAGCTTGCCCATACAGTAGAGCGATTATCGATATTTTGCAGGGTCCATTTCATATGCAGTTTCCATTAAAAGTTCAAAGTTCACAAGTGTCACAACAAGAGGAAAAAACATTCCATGGATTTATTGTTGAACGTCCTACAAGAGTGGTTAATAAACTCAATATGTAACTGATGGTAATGCCGGCGACCTACAACTCAAACAGAACCAGGCCTGCCCCCACCCCAGAGGTTTCTACCTGATCCTGAAGAACCGCAGGAGGCGCGTTGTTTCTCTCCCAGTTCCAGGTGCGACGCTCCACTAATCCGTAAAAACAGAGCATTAATGAGGGTCCAACACCGGATTATGACCTACAGGAGAGAACTGGGAACATTAATACACAGGTGAGGTATACGTCATCACCAGCAAAGGCCTCAGACAACCTCTGTTTACCAATACCCTGGTGAATGAAGCGGAATGCACACCTTCCCATGGAAGGGAAAACAGAACACAGGAATTAGTACTCACCATCGACTCTTATCAACGTTTATTATTATTATTATTATTATTATCATTTATTTATAAGGCGCCACAAGGTGTCTGCAGTGCCGTACAAAAAACAACAAAATACAGTACAGACATATAGGTTAAGGATGGACAGCATAGTATATAATAAATGCAATAGGAGTATAAAAATATCACAGAAAAACAATAAAGTGAAGCAAGAAAAGAAAGCAAGGCAAAATGCGAGGTGTCAAGCTTGGAAGATCAGTTAGCAGAGAATAGAGCGCAGTGAGAGGTTGAGAGGGAGTCACCAGGTGGGGATTGGGTAAAAGGGTAGCAGGGGGGGACAAGAGGGTACAAAGTGAGGAGGGAGTGGTGGAGGAAGGAACAACACTAGGATGGAGGGCCCTCACGCGAGCTAACACACTATGTGGGAGGGAAGAACTTACAGAAGATATAAGGAGAGGGAATGAAGTGGACTGCTGGTGTGAGCAGAGGAAGGAAGAGAAGGGATAGATGAAGGATGCAGTGAGGATGTTAAGTGGAGGAGGGGTAGGCTAGCCTGAACAGGTGCGTTTTGAGTGAACGCTTGGGGACCTGCTATGTGGGGGAGAGTCTGACTGAAGAAGGAAGGTCATTCCAGTGTAACGGTGCAGTATGGGAGAAGTCCTGGATACGGGCGTGAGATGCGGTGATCAGTAAAGAGGTCAGACAACGCTGGTTAGCAGAATGGAGAGAACTTGATAGATGTATTCACTGCCAGTCTTCACACTTACAAGAGACCACTTGTCTCCTGAGTACCGCAACCTGTTCTTCACCTTGTGCCACCTGACATAACCCTAGCCAGGGCCTAGCACCCTTTATCCACCGTTGGAGCCTGGTGCTCCCTATGGTCTATGTCAGGACTGATGCCTGCCTCTCATAGGGTCTTGGAACCCTCTAGACCTGTGGAGGCTTAATGCCTCCTATCGCAGGGCCTAGCACCCTATGCTACGAATGGGGCCTAATGCCCTATAACCAAACAGGGGCCTTGCGCCCAACCACTAACCAGGCCTAACGCCTCTACGTAACAAGGGCCTAATGCCCTCTAACCAAGAGTGTAATGCCCTTTTCAACTGTGGAGTCTAACAGTCCATACAGCAAAAGGGCTTAGTGCCCAAAACTAACTATAGGGCCTAATGTCTGTACTACCCAGGGTCTAATACCCTGCGCTACCTAGACAGCCTGTTCTTTGGGAAAAGGAGACAAATGATTTTCAATACACATCCATTGTTGTGTATATGATCGCTCAATGTTTAAGTGTCAAATTTGTCTGGCTACTTCAGTACAGGACAGAAAAGAGGAAGAGTAAGAAACGACAAGATGTCATGTGGGATTTGCATAATCATGCCTAGGAAAGTAACGTCAATATAAATTTATCGGCAAAGATATCACGATTATCCAGGAATGCTCATACACTGTGCGATTTTCAATTTTTTCGTACACTTTGGCCCGATTTAAATCAAACATGTCAAAAGATCAAATAATCACTCAAAAGCACTTTTTGGACGATTATTGGATGATTAGCAAAAAAAATCGTTACCATACACTTGAACGATAATTCGGCCAATCATACAATAATTGGAGAATCAGTTCACAAATCGCTATAGTGTATGGCCAGCTTAAGGGACTGATTTCCCACCTTCCTGCATCTCTCAATTGCTGTGCAACCCCTGCTTGTTGTCAGGGCCGGTGCTAGGTCTCTAGGCATCTTAGGTGAAGATCAGCCTGTCTCCCCCCCCCACCCCATTGAAACACATAAATTGTGAAAATATAATTACGTATATACATACATATATATATTGCTGCCCCCTTTTTGGCACCCAGCCATATCTATAGATGAAACCACCAATAATTCTATATACAAACTCTATGTCATTATTCAGTGTACTTTACTTTTTTGAACTTAATTGTTGCTTGGTATAAATTATATATTAAATCTATAGATGAAACCAACAAAAATACAATTTATAAACTCTATGTCATTATTCAGTGTACTTTCCTTTTTTGCAATTATTTTTTTTCTGGGTATAAATTTTAAATGTCAGAAATGAGCCAAAATGTGTGTAGCTGAAATCTAAAATTACTTTATTACTCCCAACCACATTACAATTGTTCTTTTTAATCATTATATGTCCTTTCTTTCATACTCATTTATAACCATGCATGATGCAGCCCTTGTTTATAAAGCATTTACCAGGGACCAGGTTATATATTTTCCCCCCTCTTTATTACCAGTAATGTATTTTTGCAGATTAAGCTCCTGAGTCTTGGCCTCATGCAGCTGCTGCTCCAACATCACGAGTCTCATAAAATGGCACTGGTGTGTTTATACAATGGCATTGTGACATCATTACAGAGACAGCCTCCACAGAACAATATATACTGTACCGTTACTGTACTGACATCACAGCATGCTGATGCAGCATCATGTTGTACATTACTACAGTATATATAGGTGATGTGGTGGGGCAGGGCCGGACTAAGGTTTGGGGGAGCCCCTGGGCAAGTAAACTGTGGGGCCCCCTCTGTATATGTGTGTATACACGTGTGTATTTGAGTGTAGATATATAACTCTATAGATAGAGAGATCTATCTCTACACACATACAGATTGATAAAGCTACAAACACACATACAAATGTGTTACTTTACATCCATCCTCCTAGAGAGCTGCAGTAATGCTGAAGACTGGATGTTTGTGGGGGCTCTTTGTGTGTGGGGCCCCGGTCATCCGCCCCAATAGACCTGTGGTTAATCCGGCCCTGCGGTGGGATGAGTATCTTCTATGGACGGGTGCTTACTCCACAGTCAATTTCTGCCCCTGTTAAAAGGGGATAGGCTTCCTACAATGGGGGCCGACCAGGGATTTCCTCGGCTCCCCAATGGGCCAGTTTAAAGCTGCGCCAAAACCAAACACACACACACACAGGCCTGTTGCCCTTGGCAATTGCTTCAGATTGATTAGTGATAGTGCTGGCCCTGGTTAGAGTGTATCACAGGGAGGGAATCAGGGAGCAGGAGATGACATCAGTTTATTTGGATCTTCTCACCATTAGCCTCCATGAAGCGGCCGGAGAAGATTCTCATTTTGTTGGAAGAGATTCTCTATCAAACTGTCAAACTGGTAAGCAGTGAAGCAGATAGTCTGAATGCATGCCATTGAATGCACTTACCGTATATACTCGAGTATAAGCCGACCCGAATATAAGCCGAGGCACCTAATTTTGACACAAAAACCTGGGGAAAGTTATTGACTCGAGTATAAGCCTAGGGTGGGAAATACAGCAGCTACTGGTAAATTTCAAAATAAAAATAGATACCAATAAAATGTCATTAATTGTATCATCATGTGTATCCAGCACCCAGTATCCAGTGTGCCCCTCTGTGTGTCCTGCCAGTCAGTCTGCCCCCTCTATGTGTGTCCTGCCAGTCTCTGCCCCAAGCCTAGGGAATGCAGCAGCTACTGGTAAATTTCAAAATAAAAATAGATACCAATAAAATGTCATTAATTGTATCATCATGTGTATCCAGCACCCAGTATCCAGTGTGCCCCTCTGTGTGTCCTGCCAGTCAGTCTGCCCTGCCCCGGTGTGTCCTGCCAGTCTCTGCCCCTTCCCTGCTGAAACATTGGACTTACCTCAGTTGCCCCTTAATGCCTGCCAACATATCTGCTCC
>WWET01000628.1:510985-521086 GCA_011038615.1 Limnodynastes dumerilii
AATGCTACTATTAAGCACAGTCCAGCAAGTACTGCTACTACTGTAGAAAAAACTAAATATTATTTTTGTCTGTGACAAAAAACACAACAAAACAGTTCTAATTAAGTTGACGTACAGGAATGCATACAAACATATATAAAAACGGGTGTAACATGACAGTAATAGTCTGTTAGTGTCCAGGGTAATAACACGCTAAATTTTTTTTTATATAGAGAGAGGTAAAAGCTATTACACCCAACTACAGAACAAGCTTTGGGAAATGTTAAAATGTCCTCTTCTCCCATGCCTCCACCCTGCTTGACACATGTCTATAAACTCAGGAGCCCATCCGCATAATGTGTACATCGGAACAAACAATCACACCCAAAGCTTTACTAATTCCCAAGCGAATGCTAACTCTTCACTGGCATCCTCATTCCAGCTGGCTGAGCTCCAAAATCAGTCCTAATTTCTTACTTTTTGGATCACTGGTAAAACATACGAGACACTGCCTGTCCATATTGCACTATTTATGAACCTATGAAAAACAGAAGACTAGAGGGACCCTGTAAAGTTTTTCTAAGGAAAAGTATGACAGGGTCTAGGGTGTATCACTGTTTTATTTAGGTGGCTTGACTCATTTTCAGACTTTACCCTTGAAGCCACACCCCTTGGAAGGCTGAGTAGCGTAGACAGAAAATGATTAACCCGCACAAATGTATTCCTGTCTTGTTGCAACAGGTTTGTCTTAAAACACATTCCCACGAAAATATGTCTTTGATTGCTGCAATTTTATTCCAGATGCATTTGAATGAAGCCAATTGGACAGAATTTAGCCAAAGGTGAAAAAAAAATAGGACAAAACAAAATAAGAAAACTAAATTCAGACTTTAATCAAACTGTGAAATACTTTTCATATTTGACATGTTGAAGTGAATAGTTTTTTTTTATCAGTCATTTAAAGTCTGCTGCAGAGATATGTGTGTATGTGAAATATGATATTTCCCATCTCCCTGCCATAATGAAGAGAGGGCTCTGATAAGTAATGCTGTCACCATGTCAGTATTGTGAGCTGATGATTATGCTGAAAGGATCTGAAAGAACATTTAACAGCACTCATAACTACAACACTTACAAATGTCATGGGCTCTGAAGACCCTCAAATATATTTTGCGCTGTTGACCCAAATTCCTATTTGCAATTACAATAATAAATAGATAGGTATTATCCTGCACAAGTAGAAAGGGTAGTGAAGTTGTCATCCGTATACTAAATATTTGATAGCATAGTAGCTTAATAATAATACGGTGGTGCTACCGTGATCAGGAATATATTAAATCTCACAGGAACAAAAAGAAGAGGTGAATTTTAAGAGGTGAATTTCTTAGCTCAACTCTGTTTCATAGATTAAACATAAAGCTTTACACCATGGTTGCCTACTTTTGCAAATGAATATCAGGGAGATTTTAAGAGCACTATCAAGGTGCTGCACCAAAGGGGTGTGTCCTGTAGCGCCAAAGAGGTGTGTCATGTGAATAGCTCCACCCATAGGTGTATCTAGCACTGCCAGGAAAACAATTTTACAATAAAAATGGCAGTATCAGTATTTAATGATTATTAAATTGTCAGTGAATACTTTCAGTACTATCTTAAAAGTGACTGCAGCTGAGTCTTTCATTACATCTTAGCCTCCATGAAATTGGCCATTTTCATAGACCTCAATGGATGAAATTAGAATCAGGGAGATTGAGAAACACTTCAAGGAGTCAGGGAGATTACCCAATATTCAGGGAGTCTCCCTGATATTCAGGGAGAGTTGGCAACTATGCTTTAAAGTATTTGAGTTCTGTGTGCAAAAGTAATGTATTTTTCCTGCTTGTTAAAGATTTAAGATTACTGAGTACCCCTCATTTTGCAAAATGGTTTAGCCAAGCTGTACACTTGCACCTGTTTTACCCTTACTCCCAAACTCTGAATCCAGGCCCAGGTCTTAGGTACGATGCTCTGATCATCCCTGCAGCCCTAGGGCTAAATCAGATAGAATGGTAGCAGTATTAACCCAGTGTCAACTTAATACTGAGACAGCAACAAAATAAATAAATAAAGAGGATAGCAGGCTATCCTATAAAAAAAAGAGGATAACAGGCGCCGATGCGCGTTTCGCAACTTAGGCTTTAACAAGGCTCGTTAAAGCCTCAGTTGCGAAACGCACGTGTGCGTTCAGTCATAGCTCCTCTAGCTGTAATAATCTGCTATGATGCAGTGCATTTTATAGCCTGCTATCCTCTTTATTTATTTATTTATTTATTTAGTTGCCTTCTCAGTATTAAGTTGACGCTCGGTTAATACTGCTACCATTCTATCTGATTTAGCCCTAGGGCTGCAGGGATGATAGGAGCATTGAGTTCTAATAGAGATTATATGTTTTATATTACAATTGGGAGTTGAAGACATATTAGAGTGCTTAGTTCTTTTGTTCCTGTGACAATTACAATAATATAGAAACATAGAAACATAGAAAGTGACGGCAGATAAGAGCCACATGGCCCATCTAGTCTGCCCATTTGTTTATTGAAAACTATACTGACCCTAGACCCTATTTACCCTCAATTGGGTTTACATATGCTGATATTATGTTGCATAAATTGTTTAGCATAAAGACTAGAAAGTTAAATCCTCCATGGCAGAGATACCCTGGACCAAGCATATTAACCTTTGCAGTCTCTGCTTGCAGGTAGTTATCCAGTCACCATCCAAGCAAATAGAAATTTGGTAGACAAACCTAAAGTATGGTATAGAGAAGAGGTGTGGTTAAAAAATAACTTGGATTCAGTTTCATATCTTATAAACACACTATAATAAATATATAATAAAATGTCAACCATGGTCAACTTTTGCATAAATATTTGAACATTTTAATACTAACTTAGCATAGATTGTAGGTTTTATGGACATAACCAATATACTGTATGCTCAACCTAATACCATCCCTTGCTGCTGCCTGAACAGCTGAAACATTCAAATGATTTAATGCTCATTCAGGCTTATAACATCTCTATGTCTTGTAAAGTAAGGAATTCTGAAACACGTGGCTGTGTGTAGTTGTAATACCCTGCAAATCATAGGTATATTACTGCATACATTCATGGAAGTTAATTGTAAATTGTGTTGACCACTTTGGGGTGGACAAACTGCAAACTATAGGCCCAGGCTGCACACTAGAGCTCCAGACTGATGTAGAAGCATGCAGGGACAGTTAGACACTGCAACAATTACATAAAGCTCATAAATAACACACATTTTGGTGTCAGAATGTACTAGAAGGTTCTAGGAGATTCTTAAGCTGCTTTCAGATAACCTCCACACCAATAACTCTGGGTTTTCAACTCAATCAATTGCCGTGGATTTTCGGTCCGTGTGGGACCCATAAAGCACTGCAGGGTAGACCCGAGAAATTCTGGGTCCCGCGTCTGCACTGACAGTGTGAAGAGCTGCCCGCACCTCCGGGAGAGAGATTTGTTTATTGTTGCCGTAGCACATGAATCAAATCCCTCCAACCAGGTTTGTTAGGTGAGACCTGGGTTGAAAAACCCGGGTGGCTCCTTTCACACCACTACGTCACCTGGAGCGTAAAAAAACCTTCTCTTTTCCCGTGTCTGAGTCTGATTACCTGGAACCAGTCACATCACTTACAAAACTGGGTTTTTGGAGCCTTGACCCGGTTCTAACAACCCAGGTTTTTAGTGGTGATGTGAAAGGGGTATACATGTAAAAAGGGGAGGAGCCAAGACAATGGACTGTTGAATGGTAGCGGCAGTTACAGTGAGGGGGCTGGTGACAGTTGGCTGGAGAGACTTAATGGAGAATCTTGTCACAGAGAGCCACTGAATGACATTGCTGTGCAGCTGTTCTGAAGGATGTTCGCCTCCAAAATATAAGAAGCCATGAAGAGACCTAGCTTGCCACTGCCCAGGAGATGTTCGCAAGACTCATATTAATACAAAAAATTCTATGGTTTTGTATGTATCCATCTGAATCTTTGACCTGTGGTTAACAATTTACCCAAGTGGGTAAATGACCTACAGTTATTGCTGCAAAAGCATCTGATCTGAACAAATTGGATAAATCCTTGTTGCAACTCTATGGACCTTGTATAATAAGTTTTGCTTTATAGGACTGAAATTTTGTTGTGATTGTTCTGTATAAATAAGTTGTTGCTGCAGCACTTTGTGTAAATATTTATCCAGGGAAACCCATTTCCCTGAAGCACAATGCCTAACTTCAAAGTCAATTATATTTATTTGGAGACAGATGTGGACTGCATTTCAATGTATTTTATTTTTCTCCACACTGCAACCCTGTTCAGGTTGAGGCTGACAATGGGCTGATGGAACCGTCGTCCTATTCATTAATACCAACACTTCATCTGCAAAAAGCAATAAATAGCCTGGGTAAGCTCTAAGCGCAGTTGGTTACCTGTGGGAGGTGTGAGGATGAATACAGAAGGAGGGAATATGAATGTGGAGTTTTTATATTTTTACCTAATGCATTTAATACATTAAAATGTTAAAAATGTTACCCAAATGAATGCCTCTGTATCAGTGGTCGAAGTGGCAGTATGGCATTTAGAAGTGGCGGTATGGAGATTTAGAAGTGGCGGTATGGACATTCAGAAGTGACGGTATGGACATTCAGAAGTGGCGGTATGGACATTTAGAAGTGGCGGTATGGACATTTAGAAGTGACGGTATGGACATTTAGAAATGACGGTATGGACATTTAGAAATGACGGGAAGGACATTCAGAAGTGGCGGTATGGACATTTAGAAGTGGCGGTATGGACATTTAGAAGTGGTGGTATGGACATTTAGAAATGACGGTATGGACATTTAGAAATGACGGTATGGTATTGACATTGTGACGGTATGGACATTCAGAAGTGGCGGTATGGACATTTAGAAGTGGCGGTATGGACATTTAGAAGTGGTGGTATGGACATTTAGAAATGACGGTATGGACATTTAGAATAGAAATGATGGAAATTTAGAAGTGGCGGTATGGACATTTAGAAGTAGAGGTATGAACATTTAGAAGTGGTGGTATGGACATTTAGAAATGACGGTATGGACATTTACAAGTGGTGGTATGGAAATTTAGAAGTGGCGGTATGGACATTTAGAAGTAGAGGTATGAACATTTAGAAGTGGTGGTATGGACATTTAGAAATGACGGTATGGACATTTACAAGTGGTGGTATGGAAATTTAGAAGTGGCGGTATGGACATTTAGAAGTAGAGGTATGAACATTTAGAAGTGGTGGTATGGACATTTAGAAATGACGGTATGGACATTTACAAGTGGTGGTATGGAAATTTAGAAGTGGCGGTATGGACATTTAGAAGTAGAGGTATGAACATTTAGAAGTGGTGGTATGGACATTTAGAAATGACGGTATGGACATTTACAAGTGGTGGTATGGAAATTTAGAAGTGGCGGTATGGACATTTAGAAGTAGAGGTATGAACATTTAGAAGTGGTGGTATGGACATTTAGAAATGACGGTATGGACATTTACAAGTGGTGGTATGGAAATTTAGAAGTGGCGGTATGGACATTTAGAAGTAGAGGTATGAACATTTAGAAGTGGTGGTATGGACATTTAGAAATGACGGTATGGACATTTACAAGTGGTGGTATGGAAATTTAGAAGTGGCGGTATGGACATTTAGAAGTAGAGGTATGAACATTTAGAAGTGGTGGTATGGACATTTAGAAATGACGGTATGGACATTTACAAGTGGTGGTATGGAAATTTAGAAGTGGCGGTATGGACATTTAGAAGTAGAGGTATGAACATTTAGAAGTGGTGGTATGGACATTTAGAAATGACGGTATGGACATTTACAAGTGGTGGTATGGAAATTTAGAAGTGGCGGTATGGACATTTAGAAGTAGAGGTATGAACATTTAGAAGTGGTGGTATGGACATTTAGAAATGACGGTATGGACATTTACAAGTGGTGGTATGGAAATTTAGAAGTGGCGGTATGGACATTTAGAAGTAGAGGTATGAACATTTAGAAGTGGTGGTATGGACATTTAGAAATGACGGTATGGACATTTACAAGTGGTGGTATGGAAATTTAGAAGTGGCGGTATGGACATTTAGAAGTAGAGGTATGAACATTTAGAAGTGGTGGTATGGACATTTAGAAATGACGGTATGGACATTTACAAGTGGTGGTATGGAAATTTAGAAGTGGCGGTATGGACATTTAGAAGTAGAGGTATGAACATTTAGAAGTGGTGGTATGGACATTTAGAAATGACGGTATGGACATTTACAAGTGGTGGTATGGAAATTTAGAAGTGGCGGTATGGACATTTAGAAGTAGAGGTATGAACATTTAGAAGTGGTGGTATGGACATTTAGAAATGACGGTATGGACATTTACAAGTGGTGGTATGGAAATTTAGAAGTGGCGGTATGGACATTTAGAAGTAGAGGTATGAACATTTAGAAGTGGTGGTATGGACATTTAGAAATGACGGTATGGACATTTACAAGTGGTGGTATGGAAATTTAGAAGTGGCGGTATGGACATTTAGAAGTAGAGGTATGAACATTTAGAAGTGGTGGTATGGACATTTAGAAATGACGGTATGGACATTTACAAGTGGTGGTATGGAAATTTAGAAGTGGCGGTATGGACATTTAGAAGTAGAGGTATGAACATTTAGAAGTGGTGGTATGGACATTTAGAAATGACGGTATGGACATTTACAAGTGGTGGTATGGAAATTTAGAAGTGGCGGTATGGACATTTAGAAGTAGAGGTATGAACATTTAGAAGTGGTGGTATGGACATTTAGAAATGACGGTATGGACATTTACAAGTGGTGGTATGGAAATTTAGAAGTGGCGGTATGGACATTTAGAAGTAGAGGTATGAACATTTAGAAGTGGTGGTATGGACATTTAGAAATGACGGTATGGACATTTACAAGTGGTGGTATGGAAATTTAGAAGTGGCGGTATGGACATTTAGAAGTAGAGGTATGAACATTTAGAAGTGGTGGTATGGACATTTAGAAATGACGGTATGGACATTTACAAGTGGTGGTATGGAAATTTAGAAGTGGCGGTATGGACATTTAGAAGTAGAGGTATGAACATTTAGAAGTGGTGGTATGGACATTTAGAAATGACGGTATGGACATTTACAAGTGGTGGTATGGAAATTTAGAAGTGGCGGTATGGACATTTAGAAGTAGAGGTATGAACATTTAGAAGTGGTGGTATGGACATTTAGAAATGACGGTATGGACATTTACAAGTGGTGGTATGGAAATTTAGAAGTGGCGGTATGGACATTTAGAAGTAGAGGTATGAACATTTAGAAGTGGTGGTATGGACATTTAGAAATGACGGTATGGACATTTACAAGTGGTGGTATGGAAATTTAGAAGTGGCGGTATGGACATTTAGAAGTAGAGGTATGAACATTTAGAAGTGGTGGTATGGACATTTAGAAATGACGGTATGGACATTTACAAGTGGTGGTATGGAAATTTAGAAGTGGCGGTATGGACATTTAGAAGTAGAGGTATGAACATTTAGAAGTGGTGGTATGGACATTTAGAAATGACGGTATGGACATTTACAAGTGGTGGTATGGAAATTTAGAAGTGGCGGTATGGACATTTAGAAGTAGAGGTATGAACATTTAGAAGTGGTGGTATGGACATTTAGAAATGACGGTATGGACATTTACAAGTGGTGGTATGGAAATTTAGAAGTGGCGGTATGGACATTTAGAAGTAGAGGTATGAACATTTAGAAGTGGTGGTATGGACATTTAGAAATGACGGTATGGACATTTACAAGTGGTGGTATGGAAATTTAGAAGTGGCGGTATGGACATTTAGAAGTAGAGGTATGAACATTTAGAAGTGGTGGTATGGACATTTAGAAATGACGGTATGGACATTTACAAGTGGTGGTATGGAAATTTAGAAGTGGCGGTATGGACATTTAGAAGTAGAGGTATGAACATTTAGAAGTGGTGGTATGGACATTTAGAAATGACGGTATGGACATTTACAAGTGGTGGTATGGAAATTTAGAAGTGGCGGTATGGACATTTAGAAGTAGAGGTATGAACATTTAGAAGTGGTGGTATGGACATTTAGAAATGACGGTATGGACATTTACAAGTGGTGGTATGGAAATTTAGAAGTGGCGGTATGGACATTTAGAAGTAGAGGTATGAACATTTAGAAGTGGTGGTATGGACATTTAGAAATGACGGTATGGACATTTACAAGTGGTGGTATGGAAATTTAGAAGTGGCGGTATGGACATTTAGAAGTAGAGGTATGAACATTTAGAAGTGGTGGTATGGACATTTAGAAATGACGGTATGGACATTTACAAGTGGTGGTATGGAAATTTAGAAGTGGCGGTATGGACATTTAGAAGTAGAGGTATGAACATTTAGAAGTGGTGGTATGGACATTTAGAAATGAGATGCGTGTACTAGGGGAGCCGGAGGTACATGATGGGAGTACTGGGGAGGCTGGAGGCACATGATGGGAGTACTGGGGGGAACTGGAGGTACATGATGGGAGTACAGGGGGAGGCTGGAGGCACATGATGGGAGTACTGGGGTAGGCTGGAGGCACATGATGGGAGTACTGGGGTGGAGGTGCTGGAGGCACATGATGGGAGTACAGGGGGGAGGGTGCTTGAGGCACATGATAGGAATATATGTATTCCGAAAAAATGGGTAATGTGGGGCAATCCCTTACTTTACCAGGGGCGCTGGCTCTATAGATACACCCCTGGTCAGGAGGTATAAGTTTAGGCACAATTAGGGAAGAGAGTAAGGGCTCCATTTACTATAATTTATGAATACTTACCCATCCGGTGAGGTGCCGCAATGGTCTGCGGGGCTTTCCCTCGAGACGTTTGGGTAAGCTCATAATGTAAGTCCCGGTGCATGCGCTGGGACTTAACTTTGGGGACTGAAAGACACTGAGCGTAGGAAAAGTGAGTAATTCTTTATTTAACTTTTTATTTATATATTCAAATTCTCCATTTATTTATTTTATTTTTGTTGTTTTTAAAAAACATAAATGTTTATTTTTGTTTATTTATTTTTATTAATATGCACACGCACTGTGAAACTAGCGGGTTGTGGGCCTAGGCACAAAAAATATGCTTTGGCCCTGATAATATCCCAGGCAACCCGGTGGGGAGCTTTGGCGGTGCAGTGCTGACGGATATGGGCCCTTGTATCATCATGGGCACCGTTGCTGTTGCACTAGTTGCACCAATGGTAGTTCCGCCCCTGGCATACACACACACACACACACACAGACACACACACAATAGCAGGACACTGCAACAAGCAGTGAGGACTAGACAACACATGGAAGGTAAGGCAGGGGAGCACTAGAAGGAAAGGAGGCAAACTGGATAGAATCCACAGAGGAATAACAGCAGGTGAATGGAGGCTGGACCAAACACTGTACAAGCAGGAAGCTGAGAACCTGTCCTATCATAGACAGCCACGGTTCCCGCCAGTGGTCAACTAGCTGGTGTCATTTCTGCCCTATTTAATTGCCCCCCACCCAACCACTTTTCTTAACTCTCTTCTTATCTTTGCCTGGCACGCCCCTTCTTTTTTTAATCAGGTTTTTTTAATTGAAAGTTTTGCAAGAGATTTTTTAAACATCACAACACAAAAAAACAAACATAAATAATGGAAAAAAGTATCGTCTAGCAGTGTTTGGCAAGAAACATGAGTGCACAATTACAATTACATCATTGGGCATATTTAGTAATATTCTGTGCTCAGTAGTTAAGAATACAGTGCCTAGGTTACCATGCATTCAGAGCTATCAGTCAGTTAAACAGCAGTAAGTGTATTAGGAGAGCCAATTGTAAGTGCCGCATTGAGCTGTGGAACAAAAGGTGTGATGCCTATATAATAGATGGAGTCCATCCAGGGATCCCGCACCTTGTGGAATTTTTGAGGGGTTATTCCTAGCACTGTAAACATATCTCTCATGAGCCAGCAATCCATTAACCAGTGAAACCCAACCTCTTATTCTAGG
>WWET01000628.1:521112-542232 GCA_011038615.1 Limnodynastes dumerilii
GGGGGGGGGGTCCTCGGCCAACCACTTACGAGCTATGATCGGTTGAGCCTATGAGAAAAGAGAGAATAGGTATTTTTGTGAGGTTTTATCAATAGTGTCCTCCAGTGGGGGGCCGAACAGGCAAGTCTTAGGGTTTATAGGGAGGGAAATCTCAAGTGTACTAAAGGAGATATTCAAAACATCAGGCGGCAGCTGATAACGCATGTGTATGTTTCTCCATTACTGTCCAGGCTAATAGGCCCAAATTAATAGCGGTGTTGTCAGTGGAGGGATCAGACTGGCACAGTGTCCAGGTAAGTAGAACAGTGTGTGCTATTTAACCAGTAGATGAAATGACAGACATAAGTGCGACAGGATCAAAGTAGGTTCCAGCACACCCTACAGCTCACTATGACGATAAGTGGAAATGGTAACACGTAAAATAAAGTTGCAGAGTATTATAAGAACAGCTAAAGAGTCATCTTATGAAATAGTCTTTAGGCCAGATCTAAACTTAAGGTTCTTTTACGTACGCAAGTGTACCGTAGTTACGCACTACTAAGTATAATACACCCCCCGGGCACTCCCCTCGTACACAAGTAACTTAGCCGACTTACATGTTCAGAACCCCACCTTAACTTTTCCTTGCGTATCTCTGGTCATACGTATCGCCTTGTCGTACGTAAGTGTCTAACCCAGCCCAGACTGTACTATTTAAATGCCTCCCTCCGCCCACAATGCGTATTTTCGCCTTGCGTAGGGATGTCACGCCCTTTCGTATGGAGTTACGTACAAGTTACATATGATCAGAGCTACGATGCGTATCATCTGCCGTGCTCAGGCACAGTTCGCTCCCACAGATTTAAGGATGCAGCAGGCATAAATTAGCTCTTATTATTAAGTCTGGATCTGGCCCTTTATCTACAATCTGCCAGACTTTTTCCTCAACAGGTGGATTGCTGGTAGTGCTTTCTGCTGTGATACTAATCAGTAGAATAAGAACCTAGAGAATATTATGAGATCAATCCCAGATTCACCTATGGAACGGTCTTTATCTTTAATGGTGGATTACTGGTGGTGCTTTCTGCTGTGATGTAGATCAGTAGAACTGAGGAAATATTATAAAATCAAACCCAGATTCTGCTTACGAGAGGGCCTTTATCTGCAAACTGCCAGGGTTTGCCTTCTTTGTGGTTTGCTGGTGATGTGCCTGTGCTGTGAGGCAAAGGAAGAGTACCTTAAAGCACAACTAAGATTGCAATTCCCTCTCCTCTTAACTATATGTTGATCCCCTCTTTTGCCTGGTGGGAGGTTGCAGGAGCAGGCTGCAGGATCAGTGCCTCCAGGAGTATAGTGTCTTATATCACCGTTATCCAGCAGTGTTCTGATGACTGCCCTCAAGAAACTCCACTGGTGACATGGCTACCGGCATGTGGGGATCCAAGATGGTGCCTTTTCGCACCAAGCCATCTTTCCCCTATGGATATCCAGAACAGGGTTTCCAGCAGTGTGTAGTTGCCCTGGCAATAGGCGGGAAAGAGACCAGCCACCCTCCGACGGTCACAGTAGCTTCGGGACTCCCTCGGTGGTACTGCAAATACCAGGGGAAGGAGGAGAAAGTCCCACCCACATGCACTGTGGGACTGCACAATACTGAGCCAGGAAGTGGACAGAGAAGGTGGGAGCACGGGACAGGAGACAGAGCAGTGAAAGGGGCACAACGGGTGATGTAGGGAAGCTAAGTCAGGCACTACTTACTCCATTGGCAGCCAAGCCACGCCCCCTTGCACACCCCTACTTACTTAACTCATTGTGAACAGCTTTGTAAATCACTCTTAAGGGATCACCATTCTTAAAACCTACGTAGATGGCATAAAGGTACCACGCATGTGCAGTTTAACCGTTACTAAAAATATGCACAGAAATAGCAGCAACTTCTTAATTGTGAATCAGGTTCCAAGTCCTGAGCCACACCATCAACAAGTACCCGAGATGCCCAAACATATATAAGCTAACTAATCTGGGCAGCAATACCAGTGAAAAAGGACCTTGTAATGTGTTTTCAAAACTGAAAGGCTCATGGAGCTCACCTGGATATTTGGATACATTTTCATCCATCACTTTGTCCAGATTGGTCGTGGTCCCAGAGGATAGTGTAGCGATGTGGGAAGTAGTAGAGGCGCTCTTAAGAGAGTCCCTTTAAACTCTACCTATTGCTTGTGTGAGGGAGTTCTGGTCCAGTCGAGAATTCTAAACAGGATTACCACGTGGCAGCAAAGTTTGGAAACTGGTGAACACTTTGTGAGCGCTTGCAGTAGAATATATCTTGAGTGATATATCAGTAGTTTACCTGCCATATAAAATCCCTGACTAGAGTCTATAGTGATGTGAAGTAATGTGTTTGTATGGATATTGGGAAATGAGGTATAAGACTTTTAAAAGGACTGTCATTTTTAGCATATTTACTACCCTTAAGCAGGAGAAAGCATCTTGGACCATATTCACACCTACTACTGAATTACGTACGGTAGCCTCTGCTATGATAAGGAATTTGTGATCTACAACCCCACATGCAGTAGAGCATGGCATGGGGGGGGGTGTCAGGAATCGAGAGATTGATGGTTGAGGACTTAGTATAGTTACGTTTAAAATTTCAGAAAGAACCAAATGGAACCTACATTTTTAATAAATTGTCAACAAAGCAACAAAGTATTTTAGTAGTTAAAGTCAGCCATATATTGCAACAGATTTCAGTTAAAGAAATGGCGTGGATCAATTACCGTGCAGTGTATGTGCAAACAACGACAAAATGGGTGAATACAGCTTCAGTTTGAAGATTAAGCAAGTCAAGCTCGATAGACCAAATCTTCTTTTTACCTTGACTGTTTGACGGATTAATGGCAAATTGTGTCAATCAGGTTGAGTTATTCATTCCATCCCTATTTGTTATAGGTTACTGGTAGTTATGACAATCGTCACTGATGTTCCTTCTGACGCCTGCTGGGCCGTGGGGCAGGATGGCATGTGCCCCCTTGGCCACTCCACCATCTGTGGTTTTAGAGCCGCCCCTGTTGAGCTAGCTTATATCCCCATCTGGTCCATGGCTGCACACAGGACCTTTAAACAGTGTAACCAGGGCACTGTGAGCTTTATACAGTGCCCTGGTTCCTTGGCTGGGTGTGATTATGTCACAGATGTCACACCCAGCACATATTAAGAAGAGACAACCAGAAGAAGCTGAGGAGCGGGGCGCACAGGAAAGAGATGGGGAAATGAAGATTAAGGAAAAGAAAGGAAGTAACTGAAAGGTAAGAAAGAACAGAGAGGAAGTCAGTGTGTGAGCGACTGTATGGACGTGAGAAAGTATGGACAGTGTGTGTGTGTGATTATATGCCATAAGTATGGGTAGTGTGATAATAAGGGCAGTGTGTGTGCTATTATATGCCATAAGTATGGGTAGTGTGATAATATGGGCAGTGTGCGTGCGATTTTATAAACAAGAAATACTAGTGGGCTCCCAATGCTAATCATTGCAGCATCCCTATCACCTGCAAGAGAATCCACACTCCTTCTAAATATAACAATCTGCACTATATAACTTCAGGCGAAGGATGTTCTGTGGATACAAAGACCCTTAATAGCGAGGTAGTATTGGATAATAGATTTAACAATAAAGTGATTGAACACAACGGGGTAGATCCTGAAGAAAGGCCGACAGGAGACTTACGCAAGTCATTTGTGTAAGACCCCTGTCCGTTAGTACTTACAATGAAGGGGCAGACCCCTCATTTACAATGGCTCTATCCCTGCCATCTAGACATGGATAGCCATTTAAATGAGGGGTCGGGGCGGGGGAAGCCCTGTTATGACTAGGTCTGCGGCTGTATGGCCGTAGTTCTAGTCGTAATAGTTAAGGTAGGAATCTGGACATGTAAGATTTCCTACTGACAGTGGAGAATGCAGGGGGAGTGCACTCCCCGCTACGGGCTCGTAACTACGCACGCATTCTGTGTGTGCGGGGGTCTGGATCTGCCCCAACATGTACAATATAAATAAATAAATTATCAACAGGTAAAAAATATACTACAATAAATAGGGCAGCAATGATGACATCTATGATAGACAATTGGAGTTTGCACCAAAAATAAAATTACTAAAAGTAGAAAAAACTTTAACACAGTAGTAGGTAATGGAGTATAAAATCTCAATAGAAGGACTTAATGAAAAGTCTCAGCTTCCTAATGAACTTAAATAATATGTTTAGACAGTGGAAGAAAGTCTGTACCCTTCATAAAAATGTCCTTTAATGCAAGGGGTTTATCCAGTCCCAGAAATAAATATGTAACATGAGCACAACCCCTATTCCCAAAATGATGGTGCCAGGTCGCCTTCAGATCCATGTTAGTGGTTCCCCATCAGTTCCCTCAAAGAAAGGGGTATAAATGGAATTAAAATACATTTATATTCAATACAAAGATTGTTCATTCAGATAAAAAAGATAATCATATAGGACCTGATTCACACTTAAGAATCTTCTTAAAATAAGAACTTAAAGTCACTTCTGGGCTAAACCATGTTGTTTTCGGGAGGAGTCAAGTTAATTGTATTCTTTGCATGCAGGAATACATCTTTGAATTGCTTACTGAAAACTATTACACTGTTATTTAGACTTGGGCTGGGAAATATCACCTCTCAACACTAGTACTGTCTGTTACAGATGAAATATGACTCCCCTGCAATCAACATGGTTTAGCCCAGGAGTGACTTTAAGTTCTTATTTTAAGAAGATTCTTAAGTGTGAATCAGGTCCATAGAGGGAACATAGCAAGTAAGAGGTTCTGTACCTAGAAATGAGTGTATGGACAGTGGGGGTGATTCAGAGATGCGATTGCGAAAAGATCGCAAATATACGCACCTTAGCTAAGATCTTACCATGTTCCAGCCCACTGCATAAACAGTCACTCCCCTTGCAAACAGCGGTGGATCTTAAACTTAGACCACCATTGACTAACCCTAACTCTGCGCTGTCATTTAAGATCTTAAGTGACGTAGTAGCGTTCATTTAAGATCCTAAGTGTCAGCCCGCGCCCACTTTCCCTCATTTCCCTGCCTCCCCCAGCCCATTTCCATGCAAATCCTTAAGATCTTAAACTTTCGCAGCACTTAAGATCTTAAGTGCTTGCGATCGATTCAAGCTTACGCTCTTAGCGAATTTACGCTCCTAACCGCTACGTAGACGGCGTTGCACTATTTCTATGCATGCGCAGTAATGCAAATTTTCTAAGATCCTAAATATACGCTCCTAAGTGCCATGGAAATCGTATCTCTGAATCAGCCCCAGTGTGTGTGTGCGTACACTATAATTCAAAAAGTTATTTATAAATGTTTGATTTTATTTAAGATAAACATCTACCAAGTTTCTAAAATAAAACACTGTATTAAAAAATTTCTGCCATAGAAGTTAATCAATAAAGATCAGTAACACAGAAACACAGTGACTCAATAGGAAATTAGTACTTCTATAAACTTCTTAGCGCAACATGGTGTCAGAGTATAGATGTCTGTACTATAAGAGCCTAGTTTACAATTGTGTCAAGTATACAACAATATATTATGTTGCTAAGAAACAAGAGCAAAGTTCTATTTTATTTGTATATGGGCAGAGGTTATCAGCTTGCCTTTTGGTGCAAGCATGAAGTATCGAGAGGCAACATATTTTAGATAAGTATGCAATATAGATTGAAAAAACAACATATGAATACTTGGGTTCACATGTAGTAAATTTTATAAGACAAGCAAATAAATGTAAAAATAATAGCTATTTTACATTTACATCATCTCATTGCTGAGTCTGCGTCTATTTGTATTACAACAAAATTGTTCGAAAGTTATTTTTTTTTAACTGGATGTTACATTTTAGCTTAATGTTTTTTTTTATAATTGTTTTTTATTTTCAGTCAATGCAAATTAAAACAAAGTTTCAGCATATTAGTAATACATGGCATCAATATGTGTATCCATTGCATAGCAAAAAAGAAAAATAAATAAATAAATATCACAGATACAGTAAACAACTATATTGCCCAAAAAGACATCAGTGCGGGTCTATGGTTAGAACGGCCCTATTCCGATAGGGCCATTTTCTCCCAGCCAGTTTCGAGGTGGCTGGGATATTGATTGTTTATGCCTCGATGAGACATAGCAATCAATCCCCGGAGCACTGAACACGGTGCTCCGAGAGGTAAGTGGCAAAACTAACCCCAACCCTTCCCCTAAATCTAACCCTAACCCTCCTCTTCTATTACCCTAACCACAACCTTCCCTTCCCCACAGCCTGACCCTAACCCTCCATTCTCCACAACCTGAGCCTAACCTTCCCTTCCCGGTAGCCTGACCCTAATCCTCCTTTGCCTGTAGCCTGACCCTAACCTTCCCTTCCCCACACCCTGACCCTAACACTAACCCTCCCTTTCCCATAGTCCCCCGGAGAGGTTACTCATCTTTCCCGGTGGTCCACTGAAGTGGCAAGTCTGGCGGAGGCGGCATTTTCAAATTTTTAAGCGAAAATGAATGGGTGAGTATGCGATAGGCATACTCACCCATTCTGAACAAAAAATTTGAAATTAGATGGGTATTTGAAACAGGGACAGCCGAAAAGGAACTTTCAGCTGTCCCTATTTCGCAATACCATCTTTCTAAGCGGGGACTTCCACCGAGTGGTTATCAATCTTAAGAGCATTAGATTAACTTTTAGGACTACCTTTGTAACCTATCTGTAATAAATAAGATACCAAGAATACAAACATATCAAATACAGTCATTAAAATATAATTTGTGATATACCGCACAGGTGTCCTCTGAATTATTTTAATGCATCTACATCTGTACTGGGTGTTCCTCTATAAAACTCTGAAGAGCATACCACTTTGTGTTAGAAAGACACTTGTGTATATTTTCCCATGTAGCCAACGGAAGAGAATATATATACGTGTGCCAAGTATTAAAGGGGTCCTCTACTTTAATCTCACGCTCCAAAGAGAATTCAAGCCAGTCCATCCTAAATATGTGGAACATTTTTTCTTTGAAAAGATTCAGTTGGGGGGTTTCTGAATGATTCCAGACCTGTAGGATGGGTTTTTTTTTTTTGCAACAGCACTAACGGCCAATAATTTTTGTCGCCCCTCGAAAGTGAGGGGGCCCTAGGCTCAATTCCAAAAATAGCCCATTCTGGGTTGAAGGGGACTGTTGTCACCACATTCTCAAGAGTATATTGTGTAACTCTTAGCCAAAAACATTGTACCATAGGACAACTCCATAGACAATTAAACAGATCGGCCGCTATTGTACCACAACGCGGACAAAAATGTGACGTATTTGATCCCTTTAGTAAGTATTGATGTGGTGTAAAATACAGTATTTGCGATCGTAGACATTAAAAAATAGCTCTCTGTATCTGCTTGCTGGAAACAGTTTACAAGAGTTTGACAGTGTATTAAGGAGCACATTTGTGGTTAGCTTTGGGAAATGAGATAACCACTGTTTTAAACCTGTTTGAAGAGAATCATGGTCAACCTCCTCCCGAAGCAAATTGTAGTGTATTGTTATGGCTTTGTGGTGAGGAAGTGAGGTAGAAAGGAGGGAATCTAGTGGGTTTGCCAATCTAAGTCAGATAGATAGCTTAATGTTGTTTAATATGCTCAAAGGAAAAAAATCCATTGAACATTACTTGACATAGCCATTGATTTACACTTTTGTTTTGATTTCTATAGTACCCAAAAAAAAAAAAAACCTGCATAAATTCCACCTCACACAACTAGGTATACTCTAATAGTAGACTATACTCCCTTGTTTTATCCATTTCTATAATCCATAGATTTTTAATGCAGTTGCACTACTAAAACCTGTTTTATTAAATTTATGAATTGGCTAAAACAAACTTAGGGCATAAACTTCAAAGAAGCAGCACACCACAGATAATATATCACACTCTTTACACCAACAGATACTCAATGAATATCTCTTTGTGTGTGACCAAGGTCTGTGGTACTCCCTCTTATATCCTGATTTAGTAGTTGGGGCTGGTTTCTGCATGCTACATGAGAAAAGTGACCCAATCTTGTGCACGTAACAAACTTCTAGCACAGATCTGGATCCAGAATTTCGTGTTGGAATCTGGTATTATGGGGGCTGATCCAGCCCTACTGCCCAGTGTTAAGACGCCGGGCGTAAGTGTAAGATCAGCTTAAAATCCGATCTGCGCATGCACCAGGCAGATGTTGCCCGGCATAGCTACGGAAACGCCCCATCGCGGATCGGGCATCCCCCAGCGTTACTACGCTGAAGTTAGTGTAGGTAGGCGGGGGGAGGGAAATGAGGCTGGGAGGGTGGCGTTAGCGTACTAACGCCGCCGTCCCAGCGTAATTACACTGGGTTACCCTAAGTTCAGCCAGCGTAACCCAGTATAATTACGATCTGGCAGGGGGAGTGTCAGGGAAGTGTAACGCTGTTATGCTGAGCAGTAGTACGCTCAGCACAACAGCGTTACTCTGGATCAGGCCCATGGGGTGGGGTTGTGGGCAGAATGGGACGGTATGCTTTAAAAACATGTCTGCATGGTAGGTTGGGAGTATGTATTTAAAATGTACAGTAATGGCTTGGTTAAGCCCTTCCATACAATCTTCATTTTAAGTGGGGCCGGTGTGTAAATGTTAAGGTAGGGTACATAGAAAGGCATGAGTATTAGAGGAATGTTTTCTCTGCACTTATTTAAATTAGGATATCATGACAATCCTATAATGGACCTCTGCCACCAGTAATCCTCTTGCAGGACCCGACTGAATCAGGATCCGGATAGTAGTGATCAGCTGAGCAGCTAATGGGAGTTATGGTAAATTGAGTTTACATTCTGGAAAAGGTTGTGATTTGTTTTTGTTCTTTTTTTCAAATTTCAAATAAAATGTTTCTGATTTTTGGATTAATAGAAGTTCATGCAGGTTTTGCTTTCCTGATTAAGGTACAGATTCAGGAGATTTCCCAATTAATTAAAATAAACTTTCAATTTTTTTCCCGTCTTTTCTGTTGCCACCAAGAAAACCATAGATTGTCACAAACCATGGCCCTTACCACATCAGGGGTTGTCTTTTAGCTGCTCTTTCTAGTCATGCCCGTGTTTCCCGTCTGCTGAGGTGCCTCTCCCATTATGTTGCAGCCTCCTGCCCAGCATTGCCATGTTCCCAGTAGCTGTATTCTGGTTCCAGCTGGCAGTGTTCTCCAGTACATGGTTGCCTCCATCTTGGAAACCTCACATGGTCTGAATCAGCCAATTGGATCCTGCCTTCAGCAGTTACATGACATGAATCAACAAACCATGTCTGGGGAACACTATTTAAACCCTAAGCACTGTTCAAACAGTGCCAGAACAACTTGTAATTTCATGTTTCCCAGCTCCAGTGGATCTCCATTGTCTCTTTCTAGAGAGCATCCTGGCAGTACTCTGAATCTTGTTCCGGATCACTAACTCCAACACCAGACCTCTGCTTTAACATCTGCTGCCTGCAGATGGCTACTCCAGTACCAAACCTCTGCTTTACCACCTGCTGTCTGCATATTGCTACTCCAATATTAGACCTTTTGTGTACCACCTGCTACCCGCGGATTACCAGTCCATTCCAGTCTGGTTCCAGTCTAGTCCAGTCCAGTGTAGTCTGGTCCAGTCTGGTTCCAGTCCAGTCCAATCCAGTCCAGTCTGGTCCAGTCAAGTACCTATCGCATACCACCTAGTCCTTAAGCATACGGCCTCCCAGCTTCTGCTAGTCATCTGAATACCCAGCACACCCTAGGGAACCCAGAACGGATACCCAATTTAGTAATTCTGTGACAGTTTGTTCTGGCCCAGTGAATCCAGGTGGGAAAAACCCTCAAGGGGCAACATCTGTTCAAAGCATAACAGAGAGGATTCAGTTTCAAGAAGCTAAGTTATGAACTGCCTTCATGAGCTAGCAAATCAGATGGGAAATCTTTAAAACCACCATGTCTACTCAGGCTACTATGCCTCCGCTCGTGTCAACTCTTCCAGTCAGTAGTTCTAGATTGTCTCTACCGACTCCAGCCAAGTATGATGGCGATCCCAAGACATATTGTTTCTTCCTTAATCAGTGTAGCGTACAATTTGAAATACGCATATTGCTACTCCAGTATTAGACCTTTTGTGTACCTCCTGCTACCCGCGGATTACCAGTCCATTCCAGTCTGGTTCCAGTCTAGTCCAGTCCAGTGTAGACTGGTCCAGTCTGGTTCCAGTCCAGTCCAGACTGGTCCAGTCAAGTACCGATCGCATACCACCTAGTCCTTAAGCAAACGGCCTCCCAGCTTCTGCTAGTCACCTGAATACCCAGCACGCCCAGAATGGATACCCAATTTAGTAATTCTGTAACAGTTTGTTCTGGCCCAGTGGATCCAGGTGGGGAAAACCCCCAAGGGGCAACATCTGTTCAAAGCATAACAGAGAGGATTCAGTATCAAGAAGCTAATTTAGGCCAAGTTATGAACTACCTTCATGAGCTAGCAAATCAGATGGGAAATCTTTAAAACCACCATGTCTACTCAGGCTACTATGCCTCCGCTCGTGTCAACTCTTCCAGTCAGTAGTTCTAGATTGTCTCTACCGACTCCAGCCAAGTATGATGGCGATCCCAAGACATATTGTTTCTTCCTTAATCAGTGTAGCGTACAATTTGAAATACAACCCGTAAATTTCTCCTCAGATAAAGCAAAGGTTGTCATCTCCTTACTAACCAGTCAAACCTTATCCTAGGTATCACCACTTTGGAAGAAGTCGGATCCTTTGCTTTCAAATCATGAGGAATCATTTAATCTCTGAAATCCTCCGCCTACAGCAAAAAGACCTCACAGTGGGCCAATATGAAGTGAAGACTTCCCACACTGTCCTCAGAATTGTCCTGGAGCGAAGATGCTCTCATAGCTGTGTTTTGGCAGGGGTTGGCAGATTGCATAAAAGATGAGCTTGCCACCAGCTTCTCCCTTGACAAACGTATTTCCACATGCATTCTTATTGATATTCATTTTCGCGAGTGAACTACAGAGAGAAAGGGAAATCAGCATTCTAGGCCAATCACTTTACCTCATTTCAAACCATCTGTTACCCTTCAGGAGGAACCCATGAAATTGAGGAGTTCCTGATTATCGTCCCAGAAATGTGAGTGGAGACTCTGAGAGAGTTTATGTCTCTAATGTGGTGATTCTAGTTATTTCCCGTAACCTTACTCCAAGTGACTGGGAAACAACCGTAGGTCAGGTTAGGAGTGTCTGTTCGTTCCTCAAACAAGAAAGACTGTACCTTCCAAGTGACCCTGTTTCATACACGAAAGTCTACTGAGCTCACAGCCCTTCTGGATTCAAATGTAGGGGAGAATTTTATCTTAGCACAGACTGTTAAAATTCCCATGGAAGTCATGATTATTCCTACCTATCTTACTACTGTGGATGGCAGTTGTATTCCGGGTGGAACATAATGCACCAAACTGCACAAGTGGAACTCAAAATTGGGGCTCTGCACTTAGAGATTTTTAGTTTCTTGATCCTTCCAGAAGCTAGTTTTCCAATAATCTTCGGCTTACCTTGCTTACGACTACATTCACCTATGGCCAAGGTTATATAGTGTATCATGTTATGGCATGTTCGTAATATATGATATATGTTTTTATACCCTCCAACATGACCCCCTCCATTTGGTACAAAATACTCTGCTCCTACTCTTCCATCCTAATCTCTGATTGCAGTCACCTGTGTTACACACCTTTCTATTCAAATAACTAGTATAACACAGGTGACTGCAATCAGAGATTAGGAAGGAAGAGCAAGAGCAGAGTATTTTGTACCGAATGGAGGGGGTCATGTTGGAGGATCTGTATTTTATGAATTGTATTCCTAATAAATTGTATTTTAAGCTTCAGATACCAAGGAATCTTGTTGTCTTAGTTGTATATGTTACACGGTGCATTGGTAAACAAAGCAGCATGTGAAGTTCCTCTGTCTGGGTTCTATGTGCCTGGTTTCCCTCAGCTGCTGGTTAATCAGTTAAGGTGTGCCTGAGCTCTGCAGCCGATTGGAGGAGTGGACTTTAAATAGTCTCAGCCCAGGAAGCCTCCTTGCTGGCTATAACGTCTGGTGTTCCTGCATTGCCTGCTGTTCTGATTGTGTTCTCCATGCGCTCCTGACTTGGATCACGTTGTGCTCTCTGCCCTCTGTTATTCCTGGTGTTAATCTTGCCCTCTCTGTCTTTGTTGTCTGCCCCATTGGCTTTTTTACATTGACTTCAAAGCACTTCCATATTTGCTATTTGTTTTTTTGGGAGTATTCATTCCTGGTTAAAGCTGCTGAAGTTAATGCATCTCTAATCACCTCATCCCCTTTTGGTGAGCGCAGATTTTTCTTATTTTCTGTTGTCTCTCTGCAGAGTGCAGAGTGAGTAGCTTCAAGCTGGCAGCTGTGGTCTCAGGCCGGTTCAGCGTATTTCAGGCTTCCTCTGTTGTTGTGTACACTTGGTGCTTATCATCTCTCCTTGTGTCTCTACCCCGTGAGTTGTACTCCGATGTTTACCATCTACACTGTCTTCCATCTTTCAGTGTGTATGTTAGCATGAGTCAGCCCATCGGACTGCGCTCTCCTGTTTGCGGTGTGTTGCGTTCCATCTCCAGTTCTACCCGCTCCTTCTTCCTCCTGATACTTGTTGTCCTTCTGTGTGTTCCATCTTGTCTTTTGGAGGCCCCTATCTGCTATCTGTTCCACATCTGTGGTTACCTGTGTTTATCTGGTCCCTACTCCTGAGTATTATTGCCTTCTATATTCAGTGTGTGGGTTCCAGCCTGCAATATTGTATGCAAGGGTTCCATCCCATATATCTGTGTGCCTAGGCTCCTATCTGCTTTCTTGTGAGCTAGGGTTCCTGCCTCTTGTGTTGTGTGTTCCTGTTCAGGTACCTACGCTACAGGTTTTCCTTGGAGGCTATCGCCAGGGGCCGCGACCTATCAGGTGCCAGTAGCCAAGCCTATCCCCACCATCAGGGGCTCTAGTGAATACCTGGCCCTGGTTTAGACTCTGCATCCTAGTGAGAATCCTTCCTGGAGACTGTAACAGTATATTTATATTTACACTATAGGCACTATAGTCCAAATAATATTTTGTTTTGTTTTTGAAATTTGACAAGCATCTAACTTGTCTTAAGACAAACTGCCTATTTATTCATTATATTTGTATAGGCGCTAGAGTTTGGTTGTGTTTTTACAACTACATAACATATCAATTGGGTGACCTCTCAGATCCTCTCCTGTTTGTCTCAAGTGATTTCTCAACGTCAAATCTCTACATCTGAATTCCTGGATATTCCTCTTTAGTACTTCGAATTCCAAGATGTATTCAGTCAAAAGCTGCTGAGACTCTTTCTCCGCACAGACCTTGGGACTGTCCTATTGTTCTGATTCCTGGATCCATGCCTCCTTGTGGAAAAATGTATACCTTATCCCTACCTAAGATGAAAGCCATGTCTAAGTAAATCAAGGAAAATTTGGAACAAGGTTTCATTCATCCATCCACCTCCCCAGCAGGTGCAGGATTTCTTTTTGTAAAAATAAAAATAAAAAAAGGATGTCAGTCTCAGGCCTTGCATAGACTACAGGGGCCTGAACAATATCACCATCAAACACCGGTATACTTTGCCCCTGATATCTATAGACAGATAGAACAGGTGAATCAAGATCTTGAGGCATTTATTCATTTGTATGTATTATCTTCCCAAGACGAGTGGGTGGATTGACTTTCCTGGGCAGAATTTGCACATAATAATCATTACCATGAGTCTACAGAAACCACTTTTTTCAAGACAATTTATAGTCTTCATCTCAGGGTATCGTCAGGGTATCACCTATAAACTTGAGTTACCTTCCTATCTTCGAGTTCCAGATACTTTCCATGTCTCTCTGCTCAAACCTCTAGTCATTAATTGCTTCTATTCTCCAGTGCAAAAGGCACCAAAAATTCAAACTTCACGTGGAGACAAGTATGAAATCAATTTGGTCCTGAAGAAAGAGCTTGGATTCATGGAAAGGATGTGCACACTCCTAAGCTTATCCAAAAATTTCCCTTGAAACCTCACCCTGAGTGTCCAGAGGCCACCTGTAAAGGAAGGGGTACTGTCACAAACTGCAGCAACTGGTCATCTTTCGACTGCTCTTTCTGGTCGTGCCCATGTTTCCCCTCCATGGAGATGCCACTACCCAGCCTTGCAATTTTCCTGGGAGTTGTATTCTGGCACCAGCTGGTGGCGTTCTCCAGTCCAGTCTGGTTCCAGCCTCGTCCAGTCCAGTCGAGTTTGGTTCCAGTTTAGTCCAGTCTGGTTCCAGTCCAGTCTGGTTCCATTCCAGTCCAGTATGGTTCCAGTCCAGTCCAATTCAGTCCAGTCTAGTCTGGTTCCAGTCTAGTCTGGTTCCAGTCTAGTCTGGTTTCAGTCTAGTTCCAGTCCAGTCTGGTTCCAGTACAATCCAATCTAGTCTAGTCCAGTCAAGTTCCTATCGCACACCACTGAGTCCATGAGCAGAGCCTCTAGTTTCTGCTATTCACCTGAATACCAAGCACACCCTAGGGGACACAGAACGGATACCCAATATAGTCATTCCGTTACATAGATATCGCCACACAGTGATGACAACAGTGTAACTCTCCTCATAAGCTGAATTGAACTTTTTTTGTAGTATAACTCTGAAATTTTGATCTTGTCTTGCAATTGCTCACTGGGAACAAACTGATTTGAAAAATAAGCCATTGTTGTAAGTTTTAAGAATGTGAGTATTACCTTCTAGGCAAAAGGGTGCTATAGCCCTTATTTACCAAAAACCAGAAAATATAGTGGACTACTCCACAGTTCAACAATGGCTGCAGTATTTTACAAACCTTAATGTTGAACATCAAAACACTTACTGTACCTATACATACTGTGTTGCTATGTGTTTACCTCAGAGGTTGTCTTTCTCTGCACCACACATATATCATGGGTCTCTCAGTTTCACATGCATGCCCGAAGTTTGCATCACCACACACAAACTTGCCCTTTTATCAAACAATTTTAGTGAAATGTACATCATTATTCAGTCACACAACCAGTGACATTTGACCATCCTACTATAGAGTGGGCAGCGCTGGGGTGGTTGCGATTTACTAAGGAGGAAAAAACGTTGTTAATTATAGTCTCAGCAGTAGCCAAAAAGTGTATCCTTCAGTCTTGGATAGGAGAAGCTCCACCATCCATGAGTATGTTTAAAGAACATGTTTTATATTTTAAGGCTGTAATGGTTGGCTAGACTCTTCAAAGAGAAACAAGATCAACAACAATAACCTAATAAATGTTTGCAATAGCTGATAAACCCAACTCAACAAACCCAACAAATAAAATAAACCCAACAAATAAAAAGTTATATTAATTAAACAAATAAATAAACCCAAAAAATAAATAAACCCAATAAATAAACCCAACAAATAAAAAGTTATATTAATTAAACAAATAAATCCATAAAATAAGTGTATGCACCTACTTCTGTATCCGCACCTACTTCTCTGGTCCCCTCCCTCTTCCCGACCCCCGTTTTTAAGTACCTTATGGCACTTACGAGTGCCATAGGGCTACCTTATCTACCCGTGCGTAGTTTCCTTCTTAAGAAGGAAACTACGCCCTGCCCTTTCCCCCTCCGACCTCCTCGGCTAAGTCCCTCCCTCCTCCCACTTCTGTTTAAACACTCCCCAAGGTGGCATTACGCGGCCTCTTTCCTACTAAACTAACTGGTATGTAGATTACGCATGCTTAGTAGGTCATTTACTAAATATACACACCTAAGAAGCAGAAGCTTCTTAGGTGTGAATACGGGCCAAGATGTATTAGTAAGTAAACCAATTATAGACCTTGGAGCTGAGTGGCCTTCAGAACAGTGTATATAACAACTTAAAGTCAGGAGTAGATTTTATTGGCAATAAAACAGACTCAAATGCATGGAAATAAGACTCAGTCGAGGTTACCCATACAATGGGAAGATATCGATCCTCTTCACTAGGTCCACCGAGTCCAATGTGACAGCCAGCCAGCCCGACACAGTCTACAATTCACAGGCTCTTTTTCTCACAGGAGATGGTAATAGACCAGATGAGCCGTTTTCAAAACAGAAACATGAGATGTAAATATACCATCTTTTTATTCAATAAGGGAATAAACTGGCTCATAAATTAGACCAGCACAGAAGTTCATCTGGTCCGTGAAATAACCACTTTCAGGCAAGCTCAATTGGAATCTTATATACACATAAACATGCGAACTCATCCAGCAACATGTTTTGTGCCACTCAGATACTTTTTCAAGCTAATAGGACTGAGCATCTCTGCCTCTTATTTAAAGAACCACCTTAATTAATGAATGAATCATTCGTTCAGCTGTTAGAAAAGTTGTTAACCTAATAAATACATATAGTATACTTAAAAAAAACTATACCAGTGTTGGATAAAAACATATAAACATTCATTATATTCAAATGAACAAATATATATATAAAGAGCAAACGATCAATCTATATAAGAATGATGGCTATCGGAAAGGCAGACACACCTGTTCAAAGTGCTGCTGTTTATTTCATAAATAGTAATCAGGAACTAGGGCAATATTAGATGATAAAAAGGAAGAATTTCTACATAAATATATTCCATATACATATGTGGGTACAACAGATAAAGATTATATATAAATACATATGTTGGATAAATCCATAGAGATTTTTTTTTATTTAACACCTAGGTTCTAGTTGACACACTTGTCAGTTAATTATATAATTTGTTATTGAATCAGATTGTGGGATGGCGTTTGCAACTCTCAAATTAAACTTTAAAGGAGAAACGTGTAAGAGTTTGTTGCCAGCATGCCTAAACATTCATTTAAACCCAATGACTTTTTTTTGTCGTTCGCAATATAATCGACAAATTACTTACTGCAAGCACAACAGTATGATTATCTAAAATCCCCTCTGCTAAAAGCTGAGTTTTATATACCAATTCTACTTGTACCTTAAGCACCTTATTTGTCTGTACAGCAACTCCAGTCTAACTATTTATTCTGCGCAGTGGAGAACTTAACATCTGTTCTGCCAACATGCTATTCTGGAGAACCATTAACAGGAATCAGTTATTTTAATTGGAGACAGATCATTCTATAAGGGCCCTCAGTTAAACTACTATTTATGCTGCCAGCAAAAACATCTTATACTCATAATTTATAGGGGCGGGGCAACTGACGACCCTCGGCCTCCATCCGCATTCACCTGCTCTGCGACCGCTTCCTTCTGCTCCAGGCTAAACAGCTGATCTCCGTTCCCGGGACGCTGAACACGTGGTTAACTTCTGCCGGAGCAGTAAAACCTTGCTATGCTGGTTTAAGATTTCTATTGCGGTACGCTGCTAGGACATATGTCCTGGCTTTGTATGTTTACTGGTTTTGTTATTAAACTTTAATTGCACTATTGAGCGCCCCCTTCTCCTTCTTTATTTTCTCATCTTTAATTGACAACATTTTAATGACATTTTATTTATTGTTGTGTCATTTTGATTGTGATTCTAAATAAATGCATGTTTCAGTTATAGGCCTATTTTAGTCCTAAATGAAGATATAAACCTCTTTCCCAAGTTCCTTGTATTATAAGGGTGGCACACCAGAGCACGGGGTCTAACTGTGAGTTTGGTACTCACTTAATGGTGATGACAAGCTGAGCTGTAGACACCTAGCAGGTCGAAGCCCCCAATGATATCTCCTAGTAGTAGTAAATAGGCATAGGGCACAACCCAGGGCCCACATAGGGAACTGGGAGAGAACCAACGTTATTCTAGTGCAGCATGAGCCAACAACCAGGAAGCACAGACAGAGACAAATAGCCAATAGGCAAAGCAGAAAAATCAGATGGAATAGACTAAGAAAATGTCAAAAGAGTCAGATTGAAAGGACTCAAAAAGGTAATGAGAGTCAGGTGGAATAGACTCAGGACAAAGCAGCACACACACATTAAGAGTTGGATGGAGTCTGAGATAAAGCAACATAATCCTCTTCCACATTATTGCAATAGTCTCCTTATTGGACTCCCCCATTATAAAATCACCCCACTACAGTCTATAGTGCATGCAGCAGTTAGACTGATTTTCCTTACAAAATGCTCTTCAAGAGTTAGTCACTTTGTCATTCTCTACATTCGTTGCCTGTACTTTATATACTATTTGTGATTTTCAATTTCTCCCAAGCATTGCTTGTGCTATAGCACACCTGTTTATGTCCCTGTTACCTTGCCTGTGCATAAAGACTAGTAACCTAAGACTCCCCTCCCTTCAGCCTAACCCTAACCCTCTTCTTTTGGCTGAGCTTTTGGCTGTCTGTATTTCGAAAATAGAGTTTTCTTTTTGCAGAACACGTCCCCACGAAATCTTTCGTAATGAGCCAGACTTGTGTTGGTGAAGTGGATCCGCTTTTATAAACATGATTGGAATACCCTCCTTCTCTCTAATTTTTGGATGCAAATTCGAGACATCACCAGACAATTCATAGGTGGGAATATTCCTAGGGGATACCCAGAGTTCTGACTTCTATCCTATACCAACCTTCTCATATTATCATTTAACAAATCCATATTAAAGTATCTCAGTAATACCACTATAACTGTGAACCTGGTTTACTTGGCATACCTCCCTCTATCAGACAATGGCTAGCTAGGGCAGATTTCCACCTGGCTATCATATGTGTAACACAACGATGTTCACATCAGATAGATTCTCAAAGTTTACTTCAATGTGGTGCATCTGGCTTGAATTTAAAGAAACCCTGGAATATTCTGTGGTCCTCAGACATCCCCTCCACTTCTTGCTGGAAGGTGACACAGATCAATACACAACTAAGACTCTAGAACTGGTTACCCCACTCCCCCATTCCCTCATTCTCTTACTCTATAATACCAGTTACTTTTCAATAGAACATCTGCATCTTGTTGAAAGTTATTTGTCATGTGTGGAAAGTCAGAGTTCTGCACTGAACATATATATGGGTTTGAACTTACATCTGTATTTACAGTATTATAGTATTTGCAGCTTGTCCCAATCTAGTATTCATCAGTACACCTCATGGCTTTATATAACAGAAATCATACATACAAATTTGGCAGGGCCTCCTCCCCATGACCAAGGTTCACTTACATCTTTTCTTCCTTACACTTTATTCCTCTTCTTTCTTCTTTTCTTTATCTCAGGTATCTGGCACATACAACTATATATATCTTTTGCAAATCTCTCTGTCTCTCTGTCTCTCTCTCTCTCTCTCTCTCTCTCTCTCAGAGACAGTTAAAACCCCCCCATTACTCATATGAGATGCTGTAACATGATCATGAATCATTTCATAACAGAGTGCTAGGAACACAAGAATAGACGATGTAGTCAGCACAGCAATCACAGCTGATGTCATTGAAGAGAATTGCATGTTCAGTGGGAGATAGTTTAACTCTGTAATTATGATTCATGGCTTTCTTTATTGTGAAAAACTTGTCATTAGAAATTAGCTCCATTTTAATGTGATACGCCAGATGAGTAATAAACATTTGCGCAATAGCAGAAGAGGATTATGTTCATTAAGACAAAAACTAAATCTATCTATCTATCTCTCTCTCTATCCATTCATTCATCCATCCATATAAAATAGAGGATCATTTTCCTATTTTAACAAATATTTAATTATTTAAATCATAGCACCTGGCACCCCACATTCAGTAAAGTACAGAAGAATTTAAGGGCTTCCTTTGATTATATGAAGAGAACAAAAAATTGCAGACTACTGTAAAAAAAGAAAACAAATGACAAAGGACAGCACAGCAACGCATACATACATACATACATACATACATACATACATATATTTGGTGGTGCGTGCAGACTTGTGAGAGCTTCAGACTTGTGTGGACACACAGGTGACATATGCAGGGCCACCAAGAGGGGGGGTACTAATTACATGGGTCCGGACCCACCTGGTGGCCCCGGTATGTGTCTGCCCTAATGCTCATTTGAACTAAAAAAAAAAATTTCCTTCCCTTTTTTTGTTCAAAATTGTTTAATTATTTTTAAAAAGACTGCATATGTTGGAGGGGTTGGGGGGGTCAGTGGGCTTCCTGAAGGCATTGGCTGCAGGTGACAGAGAGCAGTCACTTTCATTTTTAGCATATGGCTGCCCAGCAGTTCCTGCTTTTCTTTGGAGGGATCAGCCAGCTTCTGTTGAAGGTAAGCTTTATTTTTTTTAATCTATCTAATCTATCTATCTATCTCATATTTATTTATTTCTTATCTATCTATCTCATATTTATCTATTTCATATCTACCTACCTCATATATATCTACCAACCTCATATCTATCGTAGGGCTCCATTTACTATCTTCGTTTTCATATGATATAGCCCGTTTTCATGTGAAAACGGGCTTTATCATATGAAATCGAACATTTCTATATTTACAATGATAGCATCGCCACGGAAACCATGGCAATAATAGCATTAATTCGCCTTGTTTTAAACCATTGTGTATTAATTTGTAAAATAAACGTTACGTTTTAAATTTCTTTAGATAATAATTCTGGACCTTGTATATTCATAATTCTTGGTGTACACTACTCTTTGTCTGACTTAAGTGGTAATCCTAGAGTGTCCTTTAGTGGAAATGAACCAAATGCAGAAGGTTTTTAATTAGTTTTTCCACTATATTCAATGCCTTAGCATGTACAGCCATTTCTGTGCACTTGATATAAATGACCTTATCTATTACTGCACTTACTAATGTGTATGGGTGTGCACCTAAATCAATCCATCCCTCTGTCGTTTTTTTGTACGTAAAAACAATATACACTGCTCAAAAAAATAAAGGGAACACTTAAACAACACACTGTAACTCCAAGTCAATCACACTTCTGTGTAATCAAACTGTTCACTTAGGAAGCAACACTGATGGACAATCAATTTCACATGCTGTTGTGCAAATGTAATAGACAACAGGTGGAAATGATAGGCAATTAGCAAGACACCC
>WWET01000628.1:553158-567021 GCA_011038615.1 Limnodynastes dumerilii
AGCTGACATTCTCTAGTATGTAATAGGAAAGTGAGAGCTAGAATCTGATTGGTTGCTATGGGCAACATCTCCACTTTTTCTTTCCCGTAGCTTAGTAAATCTAGCCCCTGGCCTTTCTATAGTGCATAACTGGATTGGGTGGTAGATGGTTCCCCAATTCCACAAAAAGAATAGACCAATGTCTTTTATAATATTTTTTATATCACCTCCTTGGTTATTATAGCCGGTTACAAAGGGACAATATATAGTATCTTATATATATATATATATTGCATAGTTTATATTGTGCATGCACTGTACAAGCAGTGCAAAACGCAAAAGCAGGCACACAAATGAAAGTGATAGGGGAGTATCAGTTGTGTTTTGTTTACATTAGCATGTGGCAGGAAGCCCAGAATAAATGAGCTTACCATGGTAGGTTTATGTACAAAGTGTCTGTTGACTTGCAGCCTGTAATGGTTACTAGGCGGTAGGCTGTCATTTTAAATCCATAGATTTTTTTGTGAGTTAGTATGATCTGTTTACATTTCAAATAATGCCTCACATTTCAATTACCAATGTGACTAAATACAGAATGCAATCTGATCCACAATAAAGATCTATGTAATTTTTATTATTATTATTCATTATTATTATTTTTTATATCAAAGAGCCAACAGCAACCAATAACATTCTAATATTCACATATCTAGCATAATAATACAAAATGTAAACTGGACTTGATACCCAATACACCTGACTGATATTTTACTTTTCAGCATTATTACTAAATCTGCCCCTAATGTCCCTGCATGCATGGTTTAATGGCAGCAAGGGTGGGTGTCCCACATTTATGTAGGTAGCTATTTTCCCTGCAGCCTATCAGTGGGTAATTAAGATGTTTGGTTAATAAGTTGCACTTGTGATGTGGTTAGGAAGGTGTAGATAGAAGCTGAGTGCTTTGATCATGAAGCATGTAAGGTAATGATGTCTTTTTTCTTTGCTAACTTATTCCCAGACTTTTGAGTGATGGATTGTCTAGCAAATCTTTAATTTGATGGCAGATTTAGATAAACTTAATATGGTCTTTTAAAAAAATAAAAAATAAACAAAACCAAAAAAATCATTTATGCTTCTTTTTTCTTTTCATGTAAATGTATAAGTTCAGCAAAACATTGTTCTGATATATACTTACATAATAGCTACTGTACTGTATAAAAAATAGAAATGGTAGCTCACAATAAACTGCTTGGAAGATATAAAAAAAATATTATTTTATTTTAAAGTGTCTTTTTGTTAAATTACAAATTCTAAATATTTTGTGACACTGAAAAAAATGCTACATCTTCAAATATGTTTCTAAAATTCAGCATTGTGTGAATGTTTTGTGTATACATTTTTAGCACTGTTCTAAATGTCCAGGGGACAGATGAACTAAACTGTGGAAAAGGAGATGTGGAGATGTTGCGCATTTTCATTTATGTAATAGGAAAGTGAGAGCTAGAATCTGCCCACTGCTAAGGCCAACATCTCCATCTTTTTCTTGCAGCTTAGTAAATCTAGCCCCAAATCTCTACTCTTAAATGCAGATAAATATATACAGATCCTCCAACATAACCCATTCCATTAGGTACAATTTAATCCGCTCCTGAGCTTCCAACTGTCACACTCACCTGGTTTAAATGAATTAACTGATGTTTAAAAAAACTATTTGCTCTTCAACAAAGGTGGTTACCATAGTAACTGACAGTTGGAATCTGTGTATTGTGTACCTAATGGAATGGGTCATGTTGGAGGGTATGAGATATATAATTGGAAGTCACATCCACTAAAACGTGCTATTCAGAGGTGCGTGTTTCAGTAGAAATATGCACCTCTAAATTGGCTGTATTTAAAAAAAAAAAAAAGCTAGTCGGAGCCTTAATTGCTTCTACCGCACAGATTTTTTTTTTTGGTTTAGACAGCCGCAACCGATTAAAATAAAGAAAGAAAGAACGGACTTACAGACAAGGCATGCTTGCGCTAGTAGTACTACTATCGGCAGCATGCCCGGCACCAAATATCCTTTAACCAAAAAAAACATACTGTGCCCTCTTAAAAAAAAGTGTTAAACATCTACATGCCCCCATATAATGTAAAATAATAAAATCCTGCCAATACCTTTTCTTAAAAATAAAAAAAAAGTACAGTGCCCGCATAAAAACTAAAAAAATATAGCCACATGTGCCCCTTCAAAATCTAAAGAAATAAAAAAAAAAATGCCAGATCCCTGTCCCCTTTTTAAAAAAAGTTTAATACAGTACCCACATACTTTAAAAATGAAAATAGCAACATGTGCCCCTCCAAATAAAAATATTTAAAAAATGCACATAAGATGGCCCCAAAAATAAAAATAAACATACTTACCTGCAGGGCATCCCAATGCTAATGACAGGTGTACTGTCATTGGGGTATATTTATATACCCTTTGGGCACTGCCACAATTATCGAGAGAGCGAGAATTCTGACACTGATAATTGTGACAGTGCACAAAGGTTATAAATATACCCCAATAACAGTACACCTGTCATTAGCGTCGGGATGTCCTGCGTGCAGGACATAGTTTGCATCATCTGTATGTGGTTTTTGTTTTGCCAAGACCACCCCCCGGATTAAAAGCTTACAAGACTGGACCCCCATCAAAGCATGTAAGTATGTTTATTTTTATTTTTGGGGCCATCGTGTGGGCATTTTTTTTTTTATTTGGAGGGGCACATGTGGCTATTTTCATTTTTTTAAAGTATATGGGCACTGTCTTCATTTTTTTTCAAAAAGGGGACAGGGATCTGGCATTTTTTTTATTTCTTTAGATTTTGAAGGGGCACATGTGGCTATATTTTTTTAGTTTTTATGCGGGCACTGTACTTTTTTTTTATTTTCAAGAAAAGGTATTGGCAGGATTTTATTATTTTACATTATATGGGGGCATGTAGATGTTTAACACTTTTTTTTAAGAGGGCACAGTATGTTTTTTTTGGTTAAAGGATATTTGGTGCCGGGCATGCTGCCGATAGTAGTACTACTAGCGCAAGCATGCCTTGTCTGTAAGTCCGTTCTTTCTTTCTTTATTTTAATCGGTTGCGGCTGTCTAAACCAAAAAAAAAAATCTGTGCGGTAGAAGCAATTAAGGCTCCGACTAGCTTTTTTTTTTTTTTAAATACAGCCAATTTAGAGGTGCATATTTCTACTGAAACACGCACCTCTGAATAGCACGTTTTAGTGGATGTGACTTCCAATTATATATCTCATACCCTCCAACATGACCCATTCCATTAGGTACACAATACACAGATTCCAACTGTCAGTTACTATGGTAACCACCTTTGTTGAAGAGCAAATAGTTTTTTTAAACATCAGTTATTTAATTTAAACCAGGTGAGTGTGACAGTTGGAAGCTCAGGAGCGGATTAAATTGTACCTAATGGAATGGGTTATGTTGGAGGATCTGTATATATTTATCTGCATTTAAGAGTAGAGATTTGGGGCTAGATTTACTAAGCTGCAAGAAAAAGATGGAGATGTTGGCCTTAGCAGTGGGCAGATTCTAGCTCTCACTTTCCTATTACATAAATGAAAATGCGCAACATCTCCACATCTCCTTTTCCACAGTTTAGTTCATCTGTCCCCTGGACATTTAGAACAGTGCTAAAACCGGTGAGCTGCACCTACATTTACACCATCTCAGAGATGGTGTAAGCGTAAGGCTTAATAATCAGCCACCGGACCTTATTTTTCAGCCCCGGTGAGCTGCACCTACATTTACACCATCTCAGAGATGGTGTAAGCGTAAGGCTTATTAATCAGCCACCGGACCGCAGTGGAAACTGTATTTAAACGAGAAAAACAAACCTTTTCTCATTTGAATATCTTTCCACAGGTGCAACCCGGTCAGATGCGATCTTTCTGTGTGCGCTCCCGATCTGGGCATGCGCAGTGGACTTTTTGGCTGCACTTCCGTCTGAAAAATAGACGGAAGCACAGCTCTGAATCAGGGCCTCTGGGAGTAAAATTGGCCATACACTAGGCGATTATCGGCCCGCTCACCCAATTATCGCGTGATCGGGCAAATAATCGCTCTAGTGTATGGTACGGATCAATTTTTGAAACACCAAATAAACGCACCAGAAACGCTCTGGTATGATTATTTGATCTTTTAGCATATTTGATTTAAAGTGGGAGAAAGCTCCCGATATTTTAAGGGAGCCAATCAGTAAGCTGAATGCCTCCCTACTCTTCAGAGCTGCTGCTGCTTTATACCTATGTACAAAGCTGCTCTGACAGCTTTGAAGGTATACTTTACAGCTGTCAGAGCAGCATAGTACATAGATACACAGCAGCGGCTATTGCATGTAGTAATACAGATAAGAATCAGCCGAAGCAGCGCTTCACACCGCGTAGTTTCGGTTGATCCCTGTCTGTATTACTCCCTGCAATAGCCACTGCTGTATATCTATGTGCTGTGCTGCTCTGACAGCTTTAATGTATACCTTCAGAGCTGTCATAGCAGCTCTGTACATAGATATAAAGCAGAAGCAACATAGAGAGCGCTGCCCCCTCCCCTCTTCTGCTAGGAATTATTGGTCCCAGCAGGAGAGCGGGATATCGTCCCATTTATCGGCCCAACCCCTGCTGGGACCGATAATTATACGGTACCATAGTGACCATAGTGTATGGTCAGCCATAGAACTTAAATACTGCATAGATTCTATAAAACAGAGTTGAGCTAAGAAACTTCACCTCTTAATTCTAATTCTGGTTTCACAATTTAAAATTGCCTCCCCTTGCAGTTCAGCATGGTATTGCTCAGGTCTACACTTGCACCTAAAAAAAGTGTAAGTGCTCCTCTGAATCAGCCCCAAAGTCATGCGTCTTATTTGTAAGCTTATATGCCTGTTTTCTTTTGAAACTATGTTTGTGTGTGTTTATTGCACCTCCGTATAGGCCAATTAGGATTGTTTAAGATCCTGGGGAAAGTTGTTGTGCTGCATTCCATATACATATATTAATCTGTCTATTCAGCAGAAATGTCAAGACTTTGGGGGTGGATGATTTTAGAAGAATTTTTGTAGCTCTCTAGCAATAATGGTATACTAGGAAGTGTGAAATTTATTGCAACCAGGCGACTAGTACATTTCCAGGCTGCAGGTCCCGGGGCTCATTCACAGTTGCACTTACACTCTTTTTAATTTTAAGTGTAGCCCTGAGCAATACCATGGGGATCTGCAAGGAGAGGCAGATTTACATTGTGAAAGCAGAATTAAAATTGAGTGGTAGTTTCTTAGCTCAGCTGTAATTTATAAATTAAACATAAAGCTATGCAGTATGTGAGGGTCGGATTTACAGCACTGGACATATTGCATATAAGTCCGGTGTTTACCGTTTTTTGACTACTGCGCATGCGTAGCAAATTTTTTATATAATCTACGTATCTTTTCGATACGTAGATTACATAAAAAATTGAGTACGCATGCACAGTAGTCAAAAATGGCAAACAACGGATGTTTATGCAATATATCCGGTGCTGTAAATCTGGCCCTGAGTTCTTTGCAGGGGTCCGACTTTAAAAAGCTTCCCGGAGGGAAATACGGGACCAGTATGGGGGTGGCACTTATTGATGTGACTATGCAAATTGTGCCCCAAATCTCACCCCCTGACCATCAACGGTTAATTTCATGATATTACTATTGATGGGGGCGGGGCTATGAATGATAGTGTTGCTAGGCTTGGGGGTGGGACTTGTGGCTGTGGTTTGCATGAAACCACAGCCACAAGTCCTCTGCAGGCAATTTAGATAATCGGGGATCTAGAAAAGCTTGTTTAACTGCAATAAACAACAACATAATTATTTTTACTGCAAAGGTTCAAAGCTAAAGTTGGAGTTCAACTTTTGGCAATGATCTTGTTACAAATGCCAGTTCATCAGCAACTTCCAGCTGCTACCTTGATAAGAATTATTCTAAGATTATTATAATAAAATTATATGTCCCAGGCTATTAAAAGTAAAAAAAAATCCCTTTCCTGCGTATGCTTTCCTGTCATTGGGGTAGATCCAGTACTACGTTTGCCGTACGTTTATTCGTGTAGAGTATTTTCGTGTGCGTATATTCTATACACTCCCCTAGGGAAACCCTTTGAACGTAAGTATTTTGTCAAGATACGCTTTCCAAACCCTACCTTAACTTTTGCCAACGTAACCGCATTGATCCGCACACGTACGTATGGGCAACACGTATTTACGCAGCTAAGCACGCCCATACTGTACACTTTAAATACAAACTCCCGCCTACTTAACGTATTTCAGACGTATTTTGGACTCACGTAAAATTGGCACGCCCACACGTAAGTATTTACGTGACACATACGTGAATGGCCCATATGCTCACAATTACGTTACGTTACTGAGCGTATTTTCTATTGTGCGCATGCGCAGTACTTACCAAAAGGCGATTTAACGTCTCTGCAACGCATAAATTCGCTCACAAGCGTTGTTCTGGATCTGGGCCATTGTCATTAATAGGTAAATACTTGTAAAACATGCATATCTCTACAGGCACAGTAACATTGCAGCAACCAAATTGTCTATTTAGTGCAAAATAGAGATGCTTATACTTTGTACAAATTTTCTCTTAATCAACTGGAGACATAACATTGATCCAAATATATAAATAAAGTTAATGTTTTCTTGTTGTTATTAGGGAATATCTTTGACTTTATTGTACGGTATCTATAGCTTATATTCTTGTATTTGTAAACTAAGTAATCTTTACTACAGATATAAAATATGCAATAATACTTTATTAATGTAATTTCTTTCCTTTAGGCCACCAAAATGGAAACCATCTCCAACCAGGTACTTTAATTCTACCTACAGAAACTGATTGTTTAGAATTCCTATGGAGCATTAAGAAAACAGCTGAGTGTTCATGTGAGGGTGTGGGTCCCCGCAATGAATTTCCCTATTTCGAACTAGCTGGGATATCGATTGCTTATGCCTTGAAGAGGCATAGCAATCGATCCCCGAAGCACCGAACACGGAGCTCCGAAAGGTGAGTGGCTAAACCAATATCCAGGAGACTCCCGAAATAGTTCTCCCGGTGTCTCGGGAGAGCTGGCAAATCTCCCACAAGTCCCGACCCCCTAATAAACTCTATTATAATCCCTCGAGTTACTAGAGATGGGCAGGACTTGATGATCTAATCAAGCCCCGCCCACCCCCTAGAACACTAGAGATCACAATAGTGATTGACAGGGGGCAGGGCTTTATGACACGATTTGCAGGCATCAGCAGCTTCCCTCTGGGATCTCCTAGAGGGAAGCCTTAAAAAGTCAGCAACCCTGGGCTATACTAACCATAACCCTTCCCCTAATTCTAACCCTGCCCTTCCATTACCCCAACCCTAACCCTCCCTTCTCCCTAGCCTGACCCTAATACTCCCTTCTCTATAGCCTAACCCTAAGACCCTCCTCCCCGCAGCCTGACCCTAACTTCTATGGTCTTAATCTTCCCTTCCTAAGCGCCAAACCCCCCCCCCATTACTAAAATGCCCCAGAGAGGGTTGCTCACCTCTCCATAGCTGTCATCCAGCGGGTCTGCGAAAATAAATGGCCGAGTATGCCAATTGACACACTCACCCATTCATAAAAAAATGTCTAAAATGGCCCCCTATTTGAAATAGAGACAGCCAAAAAGAAACTTTCTGCTGTCACTATTTTGCAAAGCGGGCCATCGGACTGGAGACTGCAACCGCTCATGTGAGGTAGCGGGACCACTTACAATGGAGCCTTTTAGAGCTGTTGAGAAATGACAGTAGACACGACTACATATACCTTTATGAAAACTTCCTTGTTATCATTGTGCATGACATTTCATCTAAATAGCATCACAGGGTCCAATTTGGTGGTCTCCAGACAGTATGGATTTTCTTAAGTATAAAAAATTTGTACTACAGTTTGCTGAAAAATTGTTGTTTTGTGGTCGGTGATATTCCGAGTGTGATTATAGCACAAAAATAGTTTTGCAGTTGTGATGTGCATAAAAGGACTATGGGCCAGATTTACTAAGCTGCGGGTTTGTAAAAGTGGAGATGTTGCCCATGGCAACCAATCAGATTCTAGCTCTCACTTCCCTATTACATACTAGAGAATGTGAGCTAGAATCTGATTGGTTGCTATGGGCAACATCTCCACTTTTCCAAACCTGGCCCTATATGTACTTTTTAATCTCCCTGCACTTTGTTTTAGGCTCAACGCATTACTCGAAAGCCACTTTGCACTTCATTCCTCCAGGGCATCCAGAGTATTATCTTTTGAAAAAGAATATCCAATTTTCTCCAATGTTTTTTCTTTTACGCCATTATCAGGCATATATATCTCAAAAACACAAAGTAGCCTTTTGTTTTAAACTTGCCATTTGTTTTATCAACATAACTGCTAATTTGTGCAATATTTTTGCTTACAAAGAAACGGTCACTTTCTAAACTAGTCACATACTACATGTACATTGTTTGAATACCACATATACAAAATAGATAAGGCAGGTACTAGAAGCTTACAATACGGAAGCAGTGTGACATTTGCTGGGTGGCTGTAAAGAGGAGCGACACTGGAGGTTTATTGTCTTGGTTAGTGACAATGCTTAACTCGAGGTATGTTTCTCAATAATGTACAATGTACATTGTCTGTCACAGTGTAGGATGTTTTAAACTTATGTCTGTTCAAACAGGTAACAATGAGATACAATTTATACTGCCAGACTTTAGACATGACCACAAATTTGTCACATTAGCAGTGTTGTGTCTGGAGCTACAATTTCCTTTCCTTGCAAATAGCCATTAGGCTTGACATAGGGAGGGGCACAGTTGATCGCAGTGAATGGAATTTGCACGGTTCACTGCAACCTCACATCTTTGTGTTTTTTCAATTGTGCATACACTTGCAATGAAAAAGTAGACAGACAATCCACGATAAATAGTTTGTAAATTGAAAATCAAATTTAAGTAAGATAATGACTATGATGACACACCTTGTTTTCTGCAACTCCCAACGTTCACTACTGTAACATCAAAAAAGTGATTTGCTTGTCCGTTTTTTTTTTTTTACCACTATTCCATTCACCATTTCCTTTGTTACCAACAACCTAAATGTTTCCAGATCTCTAAATCCTATTACAATGATTCAGAAATGGTAAAATGTTTTTAATAACTTTTATAAACTGTAATAGATGGTCTGCCATTATTTTTTTTTTAATCTTTGACAGCTACAACCTCCTCCCCCATGGAAAGTTAATAACAACAGACCTGATTCAGACTTAAGAAGGAGCTTGAAAATAAGAGAGGAAAGTTACTCCTGGGCTAAACCATGGTGATTTCAGGGGAGTCATATTTCATCTGTTGCAAACAGTATTAGAGTTGAGAGATGGTATTTCCCAGCCCAAGTCTAAATAACAGTGTAGATCTAAAGCTGGTCACTATCTGTGTGCAGTAAGCAATTCAAAGATCTATCCCTTCATGCAAAGAATACAATTAACTTGACTCCCCCTGAAATCAATTTGGTTTAGCCCAGGAGTAACTTTCCTTTCTTAATTTCAATCTCTGAATCGGGTCCAACATGACGTATATTATATTACATATATTACCATTTTTTTCTTTATTTAAATGTCTACAGATCAAGTGAAAATGTTTAACGCAAAGGCTTTTTTTTTTTAAAGCACAATGGTTTTTTTGTATGTATTCCAGATGTATAGTTTAAAACATACTGTACATTCCAGTGTACATGAGCACTTGATCTAGGTTTACACGTTTTTTCCAGGTACCTGACATCTATCTTTTGTACAGAGAGCTTGCTGTGCAGAGCTGTCATATTTTATGGGGTGGAGGCAGGGCTGGGATAAAAGCTTTAGGGTGTTGTCAGTAATCACAATACATTTAAAAAAAAAGAGAGAGAAAAAAAGTACAGGGAAACAAAGGTGTGCCTCTGGCTTCTCACAGGAGAGGGCTGGATAAACCTGTCACCTCCTACTCCACCCCCTAATTCTCTGACTTCAGACTCTCTCTGACCACACAGGCACAGAGCTGTAGAGCAAACAGGGAGGAAGCTCTGTGCCCAGTCTGCTTGGTTCCTGAGAGTGCACCGTGCTATTACCATTGCTTTATCTTGGCTTTCTTTTTTTTGTTTGGCTAAGAAGAACCTCTTGCTACACCTGGAAACTCTAGCTTGGGGTTCGGCTTGCCTTACCTGTCTGCGCACACTTCCCTTTCTAAACTTGCAAACATAGATTTCTTTTCTTGATTCTAATGTGTTATCGACTGCTGATCTGAACACAAAATGAGCATTAACGGAGGGTCCCATACTCGGATCAATACCTTAGGCAGGCTCACTAGAGCGGAGTCTGGCCCGGATCTAAGTGGCAGGTATGAACTAAACAACCACCATAAGATGGTTGTTGGAGGAGGAGGAGGAGGAGGAGGAGGAATGCAATCGAAGATGTACTATGCCCAGCAAAGTTACAGTGAAAACACTGGAGATGGCTATGGGTAAGAAACTGATATAATTACTGTACACCAAAAACTTCTGTGTTATTCTGTTTAGAACAACTTCTGTAGGATGGTGCAGAAAAGTGGCATAAACCAGGAAGCAAGTATTCTGTCTACTAATTAACAGACAGTATCTAGTATGGTGCATGGTTTTTAATACTATAATAAGGAATCTTCTTAACTATATTTATGGAAAGATAATCAACCATGTAAGTAACAAAAAAGTATAGAATATGTTCTATCTGCATCATGATTTTGATTTCCTTTTAAACAAGATTCCTCGCAATTCAGTGTCTCGGATTCTGATGACTGCTGTTTGCAGTTACTGTGCTGTTACTTCTATTGATGACACACACAACTGTCCTGTATGCTGACCCAACTCTCAACAAGTTATGCAAGAGAGTAAAGTTACAGAAGCTTTATATATTACATTTGATTACATGTTTCGTTTCTTTGTAACTGCGGGAATGCCTTTAAAATGCAGAGCACTAGCACGTATTCCTATACCTGTTGGCGAATGGGAATCCATTTTGCAAGTTTAGTTTCACGTCTTGGTAATGTGTTGACAAAAGCCAGGTACACTCCCATTCCCCATGCCCTAGGTGGAAGCTGCAGGTCAGGCTCCATGATGAGATCACTGGGCTCTAGTTTCGCACAGACAGGAATTATTATTCACGCTTCAGGCCATTCTGCAGGGGAGATCGTATGTTTGTGTGGGAGGCTTGGCAAGTCTATATATCTCTCCACTTCCCACAAGATAAGAAACACTCCCTAACTTGCCTGTGCTCACACAGTATTTATGATCCATTGTTGCGTAAAATCAAGTTTACTTCATTTTGCAATGATTTTTGCAGGTAGTGGTTGCTGAGGTAAATCAGCTTGCTATTGTTTAACTAAATTACAATTTCTGTCATATTCTGCTTTGTCAGATAAAGCTGGGAGTTGTAGCTTGACAGAGAGAAACTGGTTGGTTGATATGTCACATATAGTAAAATCAAGTCAATTTAATTCAAAGTATACTGGAAATACACTATTTGTTTCAACCAAACTGCAGCTTGAATAAATATTTTTAAAAATAGGAAATCCCTAAATGTGGGTAATTATAAGTTATTAATGCCACAATATTTAGATATAAATAATGCACAGCAAATTTTGTAATAGTTATGTGATGTGATTGCTGAGCTGTGAATATTGATGTATCGGTATATATTGCTAGTATTAAGAAGTACACTAACTAACATATAATACAGTATCCTCTCTGCATCTATGCAAAGTAGAATGAACGAGTTAAAACCTTTTCACAAGTGTTCTTTCAATAAACTGCAGAATGTCAAGTAAAAGAAATGACTGGGAAAACAAACAAATGATTGGTTTTGGAAGCAGGGAATTAGTTAAACATCTTTCCCCCTAATTATTTACAGTACATTGCTTAAACACTTTTATTTATTTTTGCACTGGACTATGAAAGTGATCAAATAACCTCCTAGGACTAAGGTCATCATGAATTGTGCTGGTCGTTCCTTTGTATATGTGTAGTGTTTTTTTGGTGTGACTGAGTCCACTGCTGCTGTTTATGTGATCTCACATTCCAGAGCAGCTCCTTGGGTTATCCACCCCTGACAAAAGAATCTGTCTACAGATAAAATAAATCTTAAGTCTCTGCTGTTTGTCTGGTTGACCTTCATAGCTCTGATGTTTTGCTTTGGCTGAATAGACACTGGTTTAAATGTGTAAAAGATGCAATTTATGCAAAGTTTTCATTGAATCTATAGAAACAGCTTCATGTGTTCTGGAAACCTTTTAGAACACCTGCTACTGCTATATATATTTTTATCTGAAGATTCAGAACTAATAGTTCCTTATGTAGTAAGCTTCAAATTTGGTCCTTGCTCTGACTGCTCATATAGGGCCAGATTTACTAAGCTGTGAAAAAGGAAAAGTGGAAATGTTGCCCATAGCAACCAATCAGATTCTAGCTCTCACTTTCCTATTATACTAGAAAATGTCAACTAGAATCTGATTGGTTGCTATAGGCAACATCTCCACTTCTAATATCCCGCAGCTTAATAAACCTGGCCCATAATATGTTGGTCTTACACAACTACAGATACCCCCTAGCATGGATGATGTGAATTCATTGTCAGGGCATAATTCATAGTAATACTACAGAGAAATAAAAACAAACCAAATTCCATTTTTTATGGGATTATTGATATATTATTTTTTGTTATCTTTTCTCAGCTGATTTATATCATCTACCTTTTCAGTTTCAGTTTCAAAAGCACTCTTGCTTTTTATGTAATATAATGATTTATGTATGTATGCCCCACTTTACTGTCCTAGATTGACTCCACTATTTTCTAAAAACTAGACTAAACAAACTTTATTCCCAAATATTCTATTAAAATTTTCATGCATAAGATCCCAAATGTCTCTGTTTTGTGCTTCCATGCCCTAACTGATATATGTGGGTGTTTTGTGAACAGGAAGTCCAGTTCCATGACCCTTTCGAAAGTAACTTGCTGTTAAAAGCCATAGCAGCCATCCTACATGCTCTACACACAAAGGAGCTGAGCCAGTGTTTACCAGAAATGGAAAAACCTGTACACCTGAGCAAAATCATGTTGCACTGAAAGGGAAGGTACATGTTAATGGTAAAAACAGTTGAGCTGGGCACATTCTAGAGCAGTGCTCCTCAACCTTTTCTCATCCTCGGCACACCTAAACCCTTCCTAGAATTCCACGGCACAACAAAAGCAAAATATATTAAAATAAAGGCAGGAATTACAAAGTACATACACACAAATTACATTTAATTGTTTTTTTTTTTATTTGATAAATTTAACATCACAGCTAATAACTTTATTTTCTTATCACTAATTTAACTGTCGGCTTGTTAAAGCACCCATCATGTGTCTTCCGTCTCCCCCGTAGCCCCCACCATGTATCTGCAGCCTCCCCAGTATTCCCCATCATGTGTCTCCAGCATCCCCAGTAGCACTCATTCATGTGTCTCCAGCATCCCCAGTAGCACTCATTCATGTGTCTGCAGCCTCCCCAGTAGCCCCCATTCATGTGTTTGCAGCCTCCTTATTATCACCAATCATGTGTCTCCAGCTCTCCAGTATTCCTCATTCATGTATCTGCAGCCTCCCCAGTATCCCCTTATTTCCAGTGCTTTTTCTCCTGTTGAAGGTATTGCACCGCAGCACACTTCGCCACAGCACACTGGTTGAGGAGCACTGCTCTAAAGCAATTATTACTTCCAGCAGAACGGGACGATTTTCCCCTGGGGAAAGGTCCTGATATCGGC
>WWET01000628.1:567041-585019 GCA_011038615.1 Limnodynastes dumerilii
TGAGAGCGATAATCCATGTTAAGGAGGGATGGGCTGCCCAGATTGATAGATGTCCTTGCAGCCGATTGACTGCACAGGCCTTCTGTCAGTCTCTGCAGTTATTGGCCGCAAAGGCCTCCTGTTAATCATGGGTCTCATGGCAATCATCACATGAATAATTACATCTTGGGGTAAAATGACTACAGGCACTTAATGAAATATCTTTTGTAAAAGAAGAAAACTAAAATGCTGATACATCAGATGTTTGCTACTACAGTAATCCACATTGATTATAGAGCTGTGGGTGTATGAATGCCATTAGCGGGTTTTACAGTAATATTACACATATGCTGCTGCTTTACCCTGCCTACACATATTTACATGAATGGGCAGTTCACTGTCTATTGCAATACCAGGGCTGATATCTCAGTTGTAGACTGTTTGTCCCATATCCCACTTTCAGACCTTATCTAGTCATCATACTGTTTTCAGGCAGTGTGGCTACATTTTCCGACTACCTGATGAGGTACCCAGTAGACCATAAAGTGCCCTTTTCTGTCATTGAATAGAAATACTTGTAGACTGAGCATCCAGAAGAAAGTGACCCGTGTCATTTAGTGCTCCTGCCATAGTACTTGGCCATAGGAATATGGCCAAAGGACACATCTGTCAGCAACAGTAATTAAGTATTTCCCAACTAATCATGATTAAACAGAGACGAGGTATTCGATTCCCAGGCTTGGTAATTATGTAACCTTCTTACAGAAGGGAATCCTTATAACATACATATTGAATAGCCCTAATCTGTGTAAAGGCAGAATGCTCCTTTGTTCCACTGTTAAACACTTTGGAATTTTATACACCGTCCTTGGAACATCCCCTAATGTAATTATATCTATAATCACTCTTGATGATTAATACTCAACAAAAAAACACAGTAAAAAGTATCTAGCTTTTCTAAAGGCGTAACCCACAATATAATTGTCCTACTAATCATTCATTTGACTTTTGGGAAAACAATTTTACGACGACCTATATGATTATGTAATTATTATCTTTTGTTTATTACTTTATAATATTTTTTAATGTAGAGCTAAACCCCAAAATCCCTTTGAAAAATAAATTGGAGCTATCCTATATCCTTGCTATATATTTCTATTCTTCACACCATTATAAATAGAATAGTGATTCACATGCATAAAACAAATCCTAAGGAAATGCCTTTTTTTTTATTATAGGGACTGTAAACATAAAATACAGGTATTTGTCATATGAGAAATTGCCAATAAAGAGGATGTTCTGGGAGACTGTGGCACAATCACAGAAACTGGTGCATAATTTTGGCATAATCATGTAAAGAAGAGAATGTCTGTTGCTGGCATGATCATGGCATTTTTTCATGTTGCATCTAACTTTTGTTATTTTAAACTAGTTTTTGGAAGTTTTTTACTTTATGACTATATCCGTTAGTGTCTGGTTGGTTAATGCTTTCAGCTTATTACTATTTTGCTGTTTCAGACTAACATTACACTTTCATTGTTCCTTGCCTATGGCACATTTTTGTTTGACTCGTAGGACCTGATCCAGACCTACGCTCGCATTTGAACGTACGCAGATCGTAAGCGAAAAACGGCAGAAAAAATGCACTGCGCATGTGCATAGTGACAACTTCCGGTCGTACCAAAGACCTTTTCGTAGCGGCGATTCTGGCGTCCATATTGTTTGCGTTTTTCCTGACGCGCTATTTGTCATATGAGAAATTGCCAATAAAGAGGATGTTCTGGGAGACTGTGGCACAATCACAGAAACTGGTGCATAATTTTGGCATAATCATGTAAAGAAGAGAATGTCTGTTGCTGGCATAATCAGGGCATTTTTTCATGTTGCATCTAACTTTTGTTATTTCAAACTAGTTTTTGGAAGTTTTTTACTTTATGACTATCTCCGTTAGGGTCTGGTTGGTTTCAGCTTATTACTATTTTGCTGTTTCAGACTATCATTACACTTTCATTGTTCCTTGCCTATGGCACATTTTTGTTTGACTCGTAGGCTTTCAAAAACAGAAGTTGCCATTGTATGAGGTGATCCATTATCTTGGTGTCCTTATCAGAACATTCAAACCCTATCTGTTTGGCTTTCATATTGCAGTCAGTGGTGAGAGATGGTGCATAATGAGGCATCTATGCATACCAGTTAATAAATGCAGCTTAGTTGTATATTATAGATATAGAGACGGCAGTCTTTTCAAAGGAAATATGGTAACTTTGGAAAAATGTGACTTATTACAATATACTGTGCAATGTGTTTTCAATTTGGTATAAGTAAAAAAAATATATTCTTATACCACATACCGTTCTGGTCTACATATATAATATATGTACAATGTCCTTTATTTTTGATTGAGTCAGCATACTTTTTATACAAGGATCAAATAATTTGCTTACAAGCTGAGGCGTTTCACAAATGAAATCATCCCTACCCACCCAACACAGACCAGCCCAGACCAGCACTGGCTTGTTTGGCAACATGAAGAAAATGAGCATCTATGCAAACATTGACAGTGGAGAAAGCATATTAAAAAGAAAATGTTGCCAAGGCAGAATTACATAATGCAATACCTCTAGTAAATGCTTTGTTTTCCTGGTTTGTATAAGCAATCACATAGTAAGCCTATAGCATATACATAGGTATAAATGTCCTTGATTTGCTGTTATTAAAGCAAACCATTGGATGAATTGAGCCACTGTCTGCCTATCAAATTAGTCAAAGATAGTAATCTATTTTACCATCCTCTCACAAACTGGCTGCATCCACTAGCATGTAGACCTAAAGATGCTTCTAATCAGTTGCTTTTTTCACTTCTATATAGTGGTGCTACTGTTGACTATGTTTATGCTTTTTGATATTTTAGCAAGCATACATTTTTGTTGTATTTCTTGTTATAATGGATATTTTCTATACACAAAACTGGTTTGTCTGCTTTAGCTGGTGTTTGCACAGAAAAATGTGGCATTTTTCTGACATTTCTAAATGTTTGGGTGGTAAATACAAGGCTAATTCTCAAGCAGGCAAATAATTCTGGCCTGTTTTTATAGAAATGGTTCGCTCACACAATTTACTAATAGTAAAATGTTGCCCGGGTATCAGAGTGCTAATACTTGGTGGTATTTACACATGCACACTGGAACTTCCTTCCTGATCTATTTTTAATAAAAAAATAAGTTATTGAAGTTAAAAAAAAAAAACACTAATTGTTTTGCCTTTGTGCCTGGCAGATATGAGTAAAATGGAAATGCATATACTACTGCAGTGTATGGTAAATTACCTTTTCCAGATATGACCTTCCCCCTTTTCAGATCACCATTAAAACCCCGCTCTAAAAGCTCTAATGACCCAAGACTAAGAAATGGGGAAAAAGAAGAGTTTTTTCCCATGTCTGATGCTGGCAAGTGGTGGCGTGAAAGGTGCTGACCTGGGTTTTTCAACCTGGTCTCACCTAATACACCCAATTGGAGGAATTTGTTTACTGTTGCTATGCAATAGTAAACAAGTCCCTCCCGGGAGCTGCGCACTGCCCATTCACAATGTTAGGGCAGACCCGGGACCCAGAATGCCCTAACACTGCCCTGCACTATTTTAAAGGACTGACCTGTCTTTTTTTTTCCGACGAAAAGTCCCGGCAATAATACTGGTTGAGAAACCTGGGTTATTGCCGGGGTGGCGATCTGAAAGTGGCCTTAGAGGGATTTGAGAAGTGCATTTAGGCCTATTTACCCATTAAATGGGCCACAACCTGTGGCTTTCAAGGTGTTGTGAAACTACAAGTAAGACTAGGAACTACAGTAGAGTAGTAGTAGTAGTAGTAGTAGTTTCTCAACACCTGGTTGGCCAGCTCTGACTTTTGTTAAATTGTAAATATGTTTTTGCCATCCTAGAATTGCAGTCTAGTGTTTAAAAAAAACCCAAAAAAACTATTTAATTATTTTAACCAATTGTGCTGTGAAAAGGGAGCGATTTATTTTATATGCCTAAAAGAACATGAAACCATACAAGGCATAGTACAGGCTGGCCAATCTGTGGCTCTACAAGTCTGATAGCTCTTTACAAATCCCAGCATGCTTTAACTGCATACAGGGCCAGTGCTAGGTCCCTGGGCACCCTAGGCGAAGTTTGGCCTGGTCCCCCCCTGCCCCCCGCACTACACCGTCTAGCGCAGCAGCAGAGTTAAACACACGGATGGTAAATGGAGGCGGGGGCGGCTTTTCCCCCCCCCCCCCTGGGCCCGGTGCTGTAGGCGATCGCCTAAGATCGCCTAATGGTAGCGCCGGCCCTGATTGCATACATGGATTGTTTCACAATATCTGGAGAGTCACAGGTTGGCCAGGCCTGGTATAGCATATAAGACAAATGCAGTAAACCTTTAGTATACATACTAAAGTAAATATAGTAAACATAATTTGCTGCAGTGGGTCACAGCTGAGTTTAGATTCCATTCTAGAATTATTGAACACGCTACAATGTGTATTTTATCAGTTTGATCATTTTCTTCTAAAAGTATAGACCACTATAATACTTGTATGTATTTTGTTTTCAGGCAAATTGGCACAATGTCCCGGCGCCCAAACACTGTTCAGGATATGATTCAAAACATTGCAGATAGCTTAATTCGAGCTGAACTGATTGCACAGCCTGTAAGTATTGTTTCTTGTTTCACTAAACTGTATATAGAGATTATGGGGCTGATTCAGAGTTGCACTTTTTTAGGTGTAAGTGTAGACCTGAGTAATACCATGCTGAATTGCAAGGGGAGGCAGAATTACATTGTAAAACCAGAATTAAAATTAAGAGGTGAAGTTTCTTAGCTCAACTCTGTTTTATGTTTAAAGTGTGGAAGTATCTAAATGTATCTTATCTTTGTTGGCAGTTAGGGTTCCGGTTAGAAAGATTTGCAGCAATGTAGCAGAGCCCTCCAATTAATCCCACCATATTTTCTCATGCCACTTAACAAGACCAGTCACCAGATTTACTGGATGGAAACTGGTCTACAAATATATGTGAAGAAAATGGAGTTTTGTCTCTAAGAATATTGTTTATAATAAATCAATCGCAATTAGCAATTTCCCAACAACACTGTATAAAACCTTACATTACTGTCTGAATACCATCAAGACATTTGTCCATTATTTATCTTTCATTTAAATGTTTTCCTGACACATTGTGTTACACATGTAGCTGGATACTGGAAATTCAGATTTGTTGTGCTATTGATCCATTGGTATGTGTGCAATATGGTGGTGCAGTATTTTCTGGGAATAAATGAAGATTATGTAACGGTCGTGCCACATTCCTCATATTCACTTGAATTTACTAACATCACCAATTCCAAGGCTAAAGAATGGCAACATTTTATGTATCTTTACTGTACGTAAAACCACCCACTTCTTCACATGCCTTTCCATATTTATTTATTCTGTGTTTCAATATGCATGTAAATCTAAAGTTAGCTACTTCTGTTATCATAAACCAGGATTCCAACTCAGGGAACACAGGGAAAAGAGGTGTCCAGGACAGTTAGTTACAGTCATTAAAAAACAATGATGCTATTTATCCTTATAACTTAAGGGAAGCCTTTACAGTTAGAGGTCCATATTAACTAATAAGCTTTACATGTATTCCTTTACTTTAACTATAGCTTTTTCATCAAACTCATTGGTCTAGATCAGGGGTTCTCAACAAGTGGTACTAGTACCACTGTTAGGTGGTTCTCATGGCAACTGGGAAAGGTTGTAAGGTGGTATGATACTAAATGGCAGAGGATGTAATTAATAAATTATGTTGGGGATAAATGGCATATGTAGAAAATTAGTCCTAAATCACTGCAAAAATATGCAAAGAACAACAAAAATCCTGAAAATAAATTAATGGGTCGTGGGTATGTGTCCACATGAAATGCACTATTACTGTAATAACACTGCAGTAATGTAAAAGCCCCAACTTATTTATTTTTACACATTTGCTATTACTTTGAAAATGTAAAAATAGTTCACACTTTGCAAATATTAGTTTCTTATTAGAAGTGATAAATATGCCAACTTATATGTCTACCCTCAAGGTATAACTTCAATTCTGTCATTTACTAGGAGCTCAAATATGGAGATGGAAGTCAGCTAGCTCGTAATAGAGAACTGGAAGAGTGTCTTGGGGTTGCCCATGAGCAAATGGAGATGGTTGAAGGCTTGATCAAAGAGATGCGGTCAATGGGACAGCCATGCGAAGCATATCACAAGAGGTATATTCATATATGTAAAATATCATACATCAATAGATGTAATTGCAGTTATATGTAATGAGTTTTTTGTCATAAATAATCATTTTCTATTTCGTAGGCTACTTCAGCTTTCTGATCAGATGCGTGCTCTTGACAAAGCCATTTATAGCTCACGTATGCGCAAGGGGTCTAAGGGCGGCGGCGGCGGCGGCGGTGGTGGTGGCGGTGGATTTTCTTCTCAGAGCGGCTCAGGATGGGATGATTTTACAAAGCGAGCAACTTCAGAGACTCTGGCTCAGATTCGTCAGTACAGGGTAAGCAGATATTTACCTAAGCACATTTCTTATTTGTTGAAAGGTTGACCATATCATTGTTTCTGCCAACCCTATAGACATTTACATAGAATTTCCTATACACAATAACAATGTTGGGGCCGATCCAGAGTACACATATACCTGCTAAGTGTAAAAATGAGCAACACCACGTTGCAGTGTGAGGGGAGGCAAATATAAGCTATAAAACCAGAATTAGATTTGAGAAGTGACGTTTTTTAGCTCAACTCTAATTTACAGATAAAACCATAACGTTCTGCAGTATTTGAGTTCTATGTCAAAAGTAAAGTATTATATCTGCATGCAAAATAATTCAAATAAATCAGCACCCCTCACATTGCAAGACAGTTTAGCTGAGCTGTACACTTGCACCTGTTTTGCACTTACTCCCACACTCTGAATCAATCACCTTATCTCTAACACTAACACTAAAGCTGGCCACACACTAGAGCGATTATTGGCCCGATCCCACAATTATCGTGGATCGGACCAAAAATCGCTCTAGTGAGTGGTACAGATGGATTTGTAAAAACTCAGATTATCGTCCCAGACAGGCTCTGGGGCGATAATCTAATCGAAGGGAATTCCCGATTGATTATCGCCCCAAGGGGACGATATCTTGTAGTGTGTGGGCAAGTCCAATTATCGGACCTTGTACCTCCATCTCATGGCTGTAATTTCCCTGGGTAACGGCAGCCAGGAGGTGAAGGTGCCACACACTACTGTGAGCTAGCTGCAGAACCTCTCACACTGACAGTTGCACAGAGAGGACACAGCGCTGTGCAGCCTCTCAGTGTGAGAGGTTCTACACAGCGCTGCAGAACCTCTCACAGTCTGTAAAATTTCATTCAGAAATATTTTGTTCAGTCAGCCAATAGGCTGGCTGCATGGAACTACTGTCAAGACTGACAGGAGTCCCAACCAATCAGAGTGAGACATGATCTCATTCAGAGATTATCGCTCCCAGTCTCTGCAAGTCCTATCGGGACCTTTCCCTAGGGGAAAATCGTCCCAAATATCGGCCACCACATGCTGGGAGCGATAATCGCGCTAATGTATGGCCACCTTTATGCTGCATAACTAATTTGAAAGAAGTCTATGTATTTCTAATTTCTCTTTAAATATCCTAATTATTATTGTTTCTCAACTAATTTTTTGTAGTTTATAATACTTTTTTTGTAAGAAAGCATTCAAACAGTTTACTAATCTATAATCTACCTGTGGTAGAGGGTGGTTGTCTACCATTGCAGAAGGAAAAGCTATATTTCTGTTTATACATTAGTAACTTGTTAGCAAGAAACTGTGTTGCAATATAGTAATGAATTAAAAAAAAAAAACAATGTAATTTCATTTAATTCCAATTTATTTTTTTTAGTAATTGTAGCTTTTCGTAAACTCCAATCTTAAGTGCTTTTTAATAACAAATGTCTGAACAATTGCACTAATGATGCTGGGTTAACAAGTACTTCTTTTAAATGTTCTGGTAGATTGATTTCTGGGCAGAGTGTCAGAACATGTGACTGGGAAAGTCCTTTGCTGGTCTTTGTCTGCATGAATTGAAAAATATAAGTGGCTTTTTTTTCTATGACTTGGAAAGTTGCCACAACCCCTAGGTGTAGGTGTGCCTCTGTACAGCACGTTGCATCCCAGTACTTACCAGATCTCTAAATTATGCATTAATATGAGTGTTTTTCTACACAAACCTTTAAGACAGTGTCCAGGTAAACATGTTGCCAATTATAATTAGAGTAGAGCATAAATATATTTTACAATATGATTTATTGTATATATAAAGCTTAAGTAGTAACATGTACAAAAAAATGTAACCTTTAAGGTTTTGTGGTTCTGATGCAAGTGATTTTCCATGTAAATATAATTGTATGATGAACTCTTTAAGACCAGGGGCCAGATTTACTAACATACGGGATTGGAAAAATGGAGATGTTGCCCATAGTAACCAATCATATTTTAGCTTACATTCTATAGTATGTAATAGGAAAGTGTGAGCTAGAACCTGATTGGTTGCTTTGGGCAATACCTCCATTTTTCCTATCCAGCATCTTAGTAAATCTAGCCCCAGGTGTTTTCCCTGTACTTGTGTTGCCTGCAAGAAATGTACATAGAGATTTAACTACCATAGGAAAAAAGCTGTCCAAGGCAGGCATATTAAAACAGTGCTCAGCACTCCATGTATTAATGCTTAAAAATGCATTTCTAGAAGCTCCTAGCTGTCCGAACATAATTCATTTCAGCATTTACAAAGCATTAGTATATGAGATTAAATAAGAAATATTTCTTCATAACGCATGGATTAGAAATGTTAAAATATATATTATTTGCACTGATTTGCTCATAGGCTGCACTAGTATTTTTTTTATTTTTTTATCTACTTATAAAAAAAATCATTTGATAAATGATTCTTTGATATTTAATTAAAATGTTACATATATGCTTCGGCTGGTTTTAGGACTTGGATGATAAGAGATTGTTACATCTCTAGTCTTGCATTTTATACAGGCAATGGGCTGGATCCAGACCTTGTTAAGTGCATGAACTTAGTTACATCTGAGCTAAACCATGTTGATTTCAGGGGGAGTCAAGTTAATTGTATTCTTTGCATGCAGGGATATATCTTTTTATACAGGCAATCTTTGTACTTAATATCAACTCATAAATTAACTTCATTTCCATTTGTCTTTATTGTTTTAGCTTCACATGGATAATGTTGACTGGGGCTTTGATGCTGCCTCCGTGGAACAGCAAATTGGTAACCATCGGAAGTTCCACAATGCCATTGCTGATTACAGATGGGAGTTGGATAAAATTAAAGCAGATCTGGTAATTAATGGATTATAATCTGTAATAGGTGTCTCACTTTCTGTAGATCAAGCATGCCTGATCTACATAAATGAAGAAGCATTGAGTAATTCTGGTTCACAATTGGAAAATGTTGTCAAGTGTATTGATTTAGCATTATGTTTCTATTTCTAGCGAGAGAAAGGAGCAATTTATCAAATAGAAGAAGAATATGATGCTTTATTGGTAAGTATTCTGAATGTCTACTGTTTTTTTTAGTAAGCATATATTATAAGGTGGAAATTTCTATTGATTTTATTATGCTGATCTTATCTCCACTAACTAGAAAACATATTTCTTGTATTATTATCTCTGGCGCTAGAGTCTCATTTTTTGTTGCATCTCCACTAACTGTACATTTCCTTTGCACAAAAGTATTGCAGAGCCCTAACGCCTTGTGTACATGGCCACAAACCTGAGCCTAGACATGTGGCATAAGTAAAAGAGAATATTGGTGCATGCTCTACATGTTTTAGAGTGATGCTGTCGCTCAATGACAGCGTCCAAACCTTTAAAAACTGCTGGACCACATATTTTTTAGTACTAGCATAAAATGTAAAGATGAGTGTGATGTAAGGAAAAGCACTCTCAAAGAGTGTTGGAATTTAAAATATATAGTAACAATTATTGGAGTATCTAACACCAATATACATGGAAAATTGAACTAATGTGCATTTAATCGTTTTATTTAGAAAATGTCTTTTGAAAGAATGGATCAACTGCGACAGCTCCAGAGCATCATTCAAGCCACATCCAGGGAAATCATGTGGATCAATGATCGAGAAGAAGAAGAGTTAGTCTACGATTGGAGTGACAAGAATACAGACATTCCAAGGAAACAGGAAGCTTTTTCTGTAAGTCCCATTGGCTTGTGGTTAACTGTAGTCCATTAGATTGGTAAATAAGCTAGGAAGTTTGGCGATTAAACTCAAAGATAGTTGCATGGATGCGATCTTACAGGACAGACAACAAAGGGCATAACTTTGGAATCCCTTCTGGGTATGGTAAGGTTACCAGTGGAGTACCCCAGGGATCTTTGCTTGGACTAGTACTATTTAATATCTTTACTGGTGATAATACCTATGGTATTGGGGAGAAAATATAGCTTTTTACAGATGACACATAGGTATTTAACAGGGTGGACACACCAGGAGGGGTAAATAAATTTAGTTATGATCTATCTAGGCTATAAGATTCAATAGTGTTACAAGTGCGGGTTAATCTAAATAAATGCAAAATCATACACTTGTGACACAAAAAACCCAAATCTCAATATATCATTTACTGCACTACATTAGAAATTACTGAGAAGGAAAGGGATCTAGGAGTCACAATTTGATGTTACTCATATGAATAGTGCAAGGAATTATAATCAGGAGAGAAGTAGTAATGACGCTTTATAGGTCATTGGTATGGCCACACCTAGAATACTGTGTTCAGTTCTGGATGCAATAACTCCAGAAAGACATAACTACATTAATGACTGTGTATAGAAGAGCAATAAAAATGGTCTATGGCCTGTGTCACAAAACATTCAAAGGAAGACTAGAGGAACTAAACCTGTATAGATTGGAGCATAGAAGGGAAAGGGGGGATATAACCGCATTCAAATTTATCAAGGATTGTGACCAGGTAGAGGAGGGTAGCATTTTTCAAGGAAAGAGGTGTACCAGAACATGAGGGTATGCATATAAACTGGAGGGTGGTAGATTCAGAGGAAATGTGCAGAAAAATTACTTCACTGATTGGTTAAGTGGAATAACTTCTCATCTGATGTGGTTAAAGCTAACACTGTGGAACAATTTAAGATGCTTGGGATAAATATAAGGATATTCTCCAATCTCTGCGATTGGAGAGAAAGAGGAGTCTGGCTGTGGCATCAAGTATGGATTGTAGGGGAGCAAAACAGACCAGAGGGAGGCCGGAAAGCAGAATGTTGTAGTAGTCAAGACGGGAGATAACAAGAGATTGAACAGGTGTTTTAGTGGCATCTGTGGTTAAGAAGGGTTTGATGCAAGCTATGCTGCAGAGGTGAAAGCAGCAGGACAGTGAGAGGGCAAGGATGTGGGGGTAAAAGAAAGTAAGGAGTAAAGGATGATGCCTAGGCAGCGGTCTTGGGTGGAAGAGGAGATGGTGGAGTCACCAATAGTAATGGAGATAGTAGGGGTAGAGGGGATAGGGAAGACTAAAATGTTAGTTTTGTCCATATTAAGCTTGAGAAAGCACTGGTACATCCATGCGCAGTAGGTCCTTTACTAAAGATACGCACCTAAGAAGCGACTGCTTCTTAGGTGTGAATTTGGCCCTATAATTGCTGTTGTGAATGAAGTCCTAAGGTTTAGTGATGGTTGATCTGATGAATTCTGGTGTAACTAAGAATTCTACTTATTACTTAAAAATTATTCATTTTAAAATAGTCTCTAAGACAGCCTAAAAGGCCTGGCAGCCTTTCTGTAGCCTAATTTAAAGGAATACACAGGCAGACTGTAATATACAAGGGAGGGAAAGTGGTTTGTAAACAGCACCTGTTGTTCAGAACCTATGCAACTGTTCTCTCCAGATCAAGATTGAAAGTTACCACTTCCCAAAAATAAGATGCACAATAAGCAATATATATCAATACTCTTAAGTGTATAGCGTTTGAGGTGATTACAGTATATGCCAGAATACAGTCTACAAAGAGGTGGGTACAGCGTAAAAATAAATGAATAAGACTGGCAGAGATGAATCACTGGAGGTTTAGTATGAGGGCTGAAACATCCCTGGTTCAGTGCAGAACAGAAATGGATCTTCTAATGGTGTGTACTTGGTGTCATTCAAGCGTGCAAAATAAATTTAATTCAGGTCTTGCCTTCCGATTTCAACTTGCACTCGTGATCCCTGGCTGGCCAGGTTCAGCTCTTTCATCTCAGGTGATTGTATTTCATCAGTTTTGTTTATCTCTGCCAATCTTATTTATTTATTTTTCCAGTTTACCCTTCTCCTTGTATATTGTATTGCAGTTTATACTGTGATTACCTTAAGTACTATAAACTTAAGAGTGTGTAATTAACCCAGACCTTCCCAGAGCGCTGATAGACACTCTTGAGTGCCTACAACCCATTCTTTATACTGTATATATATGCAAGTCTTGTGTGTCCTCTATTAATACAAATGGGTTGGTGCCTTGGCTTAATGCGATAGCTTTACAGGATATAGATACCCGGCACTCAGCGACTTTCACAAAGGACAATACAACATCAAGAAGTGTTGAACACTTCTTGATGTTGTATTGTCCTTTGTGAAAGTCGCTGAGTGCCGGGTATCTATATCCTATATATCTATCGAACTAAGCCAAGGCACCAACGCATTTGTATTAATAGAGGAGTGCCACACACAAGACTTGCATATATATATTTTGTTTATTGTGCAAATGGGCAGACTGGATGGGCCCATGTGACTCTTATTTGCCATCACTTTCTGTGTTTCTATCTCGGCGAAAAGGAAGAGTTAATTCTCTTTCTTTAATCAAACATATACAAAAGACATTGGCGAAAGAAATGTTCGGATAACCACTGCAATAAAAAAAATACAATAAGCACCGTTCATTACATAGTCTGACTATAGAATTATTTATAGGTGTTTGTCAACTTGGAGTGATAATGCTGTCCTTTTGCAGTTTGTTTTAGTTTAGTTACATAGGAAAATGTTGTGCTGGGAGTGCTTGATTAAACAAAAGTAGTGTGCTCGTCGGTCGCTAGATGGAGATGACCATAACTACTATACGTTACACATACATACGTTGCACTTGTACCACAATTTTCTACAAACTGACAAAAGCTGAGCTTATAAGAGACAAACTGTAATGTGAATCTGATGTCTATGGTTTATTTACTTTAAGTTGGTAATGAGTACATAGATAGCATTTTCTGTATAGAATCTTTAATGTAAAATTTTCTTTTGTAAACAATTCAAGAAAACATCATTGTTATTTCCTTTCAAGATCAAATCCACGTTCTTTTGATCTGTTGTCACGGGACCTATATGCATTGCGAGTATCCGCTGTGAAGGCTCGTATTGCAAATTAGGGACAGCCAAAAGCTGTTTTTCAGCTGTCCCTATTTCAAATGCGAGCCCTCTCAAGAGTATGAGATTCGCATATTCACCCATTTACTTTCAGAAGCGCCGTCACCGGGGATTTAGAGTTAGGCTACATGTGGGGAGACTTAGGGTTAGGCTGCGGGAGGTACTTAGGGTTAGGCTGTAGGGGGGAACTTAGGGTTAGGTGCAGGGGGGTAGACTTAGGGTTTGGGTTAGGGAGCAGGTTGGGGGAAACTCACCTTTCGGAGCACCGTGATTGGTGGCATAAGCAATCATCGAGGCATAAGCAATTGATATCCCAGCCAGTTCGGAACTGGCTGGGAGCGTACTGGCCATTCGAAATAGGGCCGTTCGCTATGGGGACCCACACTCACCTATATGCCGGTGCCTACTTTACCTATTTGGTAATCTGGCACTGGGTGCAGGAACAGGTCTCAAAAATATATATCTAACTTTTCAAGTTCCATTGTCTTTTTGGGAAATTATTACTTTTAGAATATCCGTAATACAGCTCAGGAATATAAAATATTTTGTAGTGGTAATAACATGAATACTGGATAGATGCTGACTGTTTTTCTGTCTGTCTGCTAATGCTGACTTGTATGATCTTCCTACAGCTTGATAACTAAAAAAATCACTGTTTCGTTGGACTTGATAACTTATAGTTAACATTAGAAAAATATGCCAACTGTGTCTGTCCATAACTGCCATTTCATCTTAGAATCCATAGATATGATTGGAGTTCCTTTTTGCTGGATTAAATAGCAAATATTTATTGTATGTTTATGAGCTGTTTATACAAGGTTGGATCTATCCGGCTAAAGAATGCTTGGCTTTCTAAAGTACATGTGTAAAAAGGTATTTTTCCTTGTTTTTTTTTTTTTTTTCATTGTACGTTTTTATTTTTCCAGAAACTTATGAGCCAATTGGAAGTTAAAGAAAAAGATCTTAACAAACTCAAGCAAGAGAGTGACCAGTTGATTATAAACCACCACCCAGCATCAGACAAGATTGAGGTAGGACTATTATATCAATGAAAGTACTGTCATGTAATGGCATGTAATTAAAACCAGTAATGACCAATAATTATACAGTTGCTACTCTGCACCTTGATGTGTGTGTTTTTAAAAGTAGAGCAAAGTGATAACTGATCCACCATTACATCTATAAAACATTTCTAGAATATACAAATATTTTGTACAAGACACTGCAAAAACACTTATTCATATATTAATCATCTCCCAAATTGATTATTGCAGTGATCTCGTTATTGGATTCCCACATTATAAAATCACCCCCCCTACATTCTATATTGCATGCAGATGCAAAACTGATTTTACTTGTAAAACGCTCTTATAGAGCTGGCCTACTATGTCAGTCTCTACATTGGTTGCCTATATTTTACAGAATCAAATACAAAATTATTTTGGTAACCTACACCGCTATCAACAAGACTGCATCCGCATACATATCCTCACTCATCTTAAGATATATTCCAGCTCGCTCTCTTAGATCTTCACAGGGCACAGTTCTCCCCAACATTAAACAAATGCCTCAGATCAAATCTGATTCCTGATTACAAGACTTTCCTCAGGCTGCACCCACTCTCTGGAATAACCTTTCTCACCCACTAAAACTATTCGCTACTCGCCGAACTTTCAAGTGCTTCCTTAAAACTAATTTCTTCAGACAAGTTTACCAAATTCCTCAGCTAACTTTTTAACAATTGTTTACCCTATTTACAACTACTTTGTTATCCGGATTTCCTTTCTGTTACATGATTTACACAAACTTGGACACTCTCTTTCCTTACAAAAATTCCCCTTAGTCCTGGTAGTAACACCAGGCTGTTTAAATAAATCATACAGAGCACTGAGCATTTTTATCATACAACCTGGCTAGTACATTGTGTGATATATAGTGCTTGCTCTTATGTATCAATCCCCAATGTCCTATAGAGTGTAAGCTTGCAGGAAGGGCCTACTAACGCAACCGGTCTGTCTGTTACCACCCAGCCTTGTTAGAATGATTGTAAAGTATTATATAATCTGATGGTGCTATATAACTGGGCTGACAATGCACATTACTCATTGCTGTGTCTTAACCTCTTGCTCAAAATGTTTGACCATGACTTTATAAAATAAAATGAATGTGTGCAGTACAGCTGCTATATATATTTCTCTGGAACACCACAGTTGACAGAGGGTTCTATTTCCAGGCCTACATGGATACACTGCAGACTCAGTGGAGTTGGATTCTTCAGATTACCAAATGCATTGATGTCCATTTGAAAGAAAATGCTGCCTACTTCCAGGTAAGTGACTGTTTCAGGGGTTTTTTTTTTATTTGGATAGTAGATGCAACTATCACTAGAATGTGTTTGGGGTTTTTGTTTGTTTGCTATTTTAAAGAAAATTACTTAAAAGGATTTTCACAAATCTCTTTTTTTCTATTAGGAGGAAAGACAAATAAACCTTATTAGGTTCCTGATCATCATGATTCAGACACTGCCCTAAAGTCAATTTCCCAGATCTAGAATTAGTTATGACAGGGAACTCATGCACACAGGGTGCATAAGTCCCCTGTCAGGTAACGTGCGCATGTGTTACTCTTGCGTACAGGCATTCGATAAGTAACTGGCCCCTAATTTACTCCTGTCGTATCTCCGCCGTAGAGGCGGAGATAGACATTTAAATAGGGGGCGGGGAAGCCCCGTTACAACTAGGTTGTAAGTCATAACAGTTAAGTGTCAAGATTTACTACCGAGAGCTGGGAGTCCAGAGGTCCTTGCACTCCCTGCTAGGCGATCGTACCTACGGACGCTCGCATGCACCTAATGCTTGCGGGGGTCTGGATCTTCACCAATGCCCCTTTTATTTCATTGAATTTTTATATTTGTCTAGAGCATGCAAGCAGACGTGTATTGATTCTTTTAACCAGTAAATTTTTGGTAAATATTTTGTGTGGTGGAATATTTAGTTCCACCCCCTCCCCTTTTAACCTACCGACATATTGCATTATGTCACTAGTTAAATAGGTGATATGAGCATAATATTGGCTATGACTATACTTATTTCTCATAACACATTTCCCCCTCCCATACAGGTTACATTTGCTTTTCACTCTAAACTATTTTTTTGCTCATAATGTAATTTCTATTTAGTTCTTTGATGAAGCAGAGAGTACTCAAAACTACTTGACAAACCTTCAGGACACCATCCGCAAGAAGTACCCATGTGATAAAAGCATGCCGCTTCAACGTGTGCTGGAAATGATCAAAGACCTAGAGGTACAATTTCCTTATTGATTTCAGTGACATCACCAACCAAAGATGGAGGCGGACATTATAAAAGGATAACACAATAGAATTATATGAGTACATGATGCAATTGCCAGCTATTTATAGGATTTTCATTATTTCTGTTTGCTTGCTATTCTATGACAAACTATTATTCTATCATTATAGTTTTTTTTATATAAATACTACAGTGATGTTCTTCATTGAGAAAATTGTGAAATACTTTTTTTTTTTTTTGCCTTTATCAGAAGGAGCGTGATAAAATTAATGAATATAAGAGACAGGTTCAAAACTTGGTGAATAAATCCAAAAAAATAGTGCAACTGAAGCCAAGGAACCCTGACTACAAGAGGGACAAAGCCATTGTCTTGAAGGCTCTCTGTGATTATAAGCAGGACCAGGTAATATGTGTATTCAGTATAACTATCCATGTTCCCCAAGATAATAACTGAATTATAATGTCAAGATACCAGGGGTTTGAACAAGAGTGTACTCTATTTCCCTAGCTTTTAGGTTCAGCAAAACACTGATAAGGACAGAATGGTACAATAAATACCTAGTTTAATACAATAGTCAACTATATATCATACAATAAACAAACATGCAAGTGATGTATTAGTCCCTATAAGGATTCCCTGAAAGTCTCTAGCGAGCTGACAGATAGCAGTGGAACTCCGTAGAGTCTTACCATGTTATGCTGCAGCTTGCTAGCGGGTTAGGTGACTCAGAAATGCACACTGAGCAGTAGTCAGTGACCAGAGTCAGTAAGTGAGTGAAGTCTGCAGCTGCCCCTCACAGCAGGTTACCCAGTCATCGATGTTTCTCCTGAGTTCTGGCAGAGGGCACTCCCTCAACTCCAGCATCTACCCTCTTTTACTGATTCATTAATTCCCCCCCCCCAGTGTAGGCTGGCCTTCCAGGGATGTCCAGGAGTGATGGTCACAGGCTATTGGTAGCTTTTGGGACAGGGGATAGAGGTTTCTAGGCTCACAACAAGTGCCCCCCTCCCCCTGCTGTTTTCACTGCCACAATTTCTGACTTAGTCTTAGAGCTAAATAATTGATGCAGAAACCCTCTGTCCATTACTAAATATCAGACGGGGTCCAATCTCACCCAGTTTTTAGCCCCTTACAATTTTTTTCCAGATAAATCTAGCTTCCTGCTG
>WWET01000628.1:585048-597430 GCA_011038615.1 Limnodynastes dumerilii
TGCTGATCAGGGCTTCCTGTAGTGAAAGGAGTGAGGATGGGTGCAGCTCTAGCCCCCTCCCCTCTATCCTGAAACTAGACACTTTAACAGTCTGACTTGCACTGAACTCTATTGACCATCACACACTATAACATAAAAATTACATATTAAAGTCTGAATTTGGGGCAAGGGATATTTTGTGCCATATCCCTATGAGAAATGAGGTGCATTATGACTGTTGCTATGTGGGGCTCCCTGTGTTTTCACAGATGGATGCTGTAATAAAAAATGAATATCTAAGTGCTATTTATTTGAAAATGGTGATAGCATTTAGCCTTGTAGTATTGTGGTAGGGCTTGAGCCATTTATGGACATCCCCAAGTAAATGTGAATACTCTATGGGCTTGGGAATCTTATAATAAAATAAATATTATGACTATTGAAAATGCCCTTGACCTGAAGTGACCCCACCAACATAAGTGGTCAAATAGATTGAAAGAGAACTTTCAGAAGCTGTAGATAATTTCTGCAGTTTTCATACATGAAAAAGTAGGTTTCTCCCTTTTATAAAAATAATTTTCTTATCATAACATAAGTATTTTAATTTAATGTTCTTTAATCTCATGCGATGACATAATTAATATAATGTGAATTTGTTGAAAATTCCACACAGAAAATAATAAAGAAAGGTGATGAATGCATTCTAAAGAACAATTCTCAGCGCAGCAAATGGAACGTAACAGGTCCTGGTGGGCTGGACATGGTTGTTCCTTCAGTCAGTTTGATTATCCCACCCCCAAATCCAATAGCTGTGGATTTATCTTCCAAGTAAGAATATCTGTTTCTTTATATCGATCACTTTTGAAAAGAATAAACTTAATGAAATTTGTTTTAAAATTGCTTGCATAGAACTTTTTGAAAGTAGGAATACATTGTATAATTTTCTAGATTAGCCTTATGTTATATCACATGTTTGACATCAGCGCTATATGTCTTATAACACCATGGGCCAGACTTACTAAACTGCGGGTTTGGAAAAGTGGAGATGTTGCCTATAGAAACCAATCAGATTCTATCTTTCACTTTCTTTTTACATACTACAGAATGTCAGCTAAAATCTGATTGGTTACTATGGACAACATCTCCACTTTTCCAAACCTGCAGCTTAGTAAATCTGGCCCCATGGGCAAAATTCAAAATATATGTGCATCAAACTATACAAAAAGAAAAAACAAATATAACTGAATGTGAATCAAAATAGCAAAATTACGTGTAATAATTCTGTACAATTCTATTGGACCGCCAATATTTAAGAACAGCTATAGAATAATTACATTCATGTCTTTTTAATCGGTTGTCAGCAGTAGAAAAAAAGATATGTTATCTTTCAGGATTGAACAGTTCTATGAAGCAATTCTGGTTCTGTGGAACCAACTGTACATTAACATGAAGAGCTTGGTGTCATGGCACTACTGCATGATTGACATTGAGAAAATTAGAACCATGACAATTGCTAAGGTAATGACCTATTATTACAATATCATTGTTAAAATAATAATAATAATAAAAAACCTATTTATTGCAAATTACCACTTTGCTAAATCTATGTACCCTTAATTACAGCTTAAGACCATGCGCCAAGAAGACTATCAAAAGGTAGTTTCAGACTTGGAGATACATTATCAAGAATTCATGAGGAACAGTCAGGGCTCAAACATGTTTGGTGATGACGAGAAGAGGAAAATGCACTCTCAGTTCTCTGAAGCACAAAAGCATTATCAGACCCTGGTTGTACAACTTCCCAGCTACACCCAAACCACTGTTACTAGGGTGCCTCAAATAAGTAATGGTGTGTAGATATAAATATCAATGCCGTTTTGCCTTGGCAAAAAAAAAGAACACAGTATACATAACCTTTATAACCATTTAATTTTATTCAACAGAAAGAGTCGAAATTGTCACCAATACCACTTCCTCAAGTGTGAAAGGGAGCAAAACCACAGGATTGGATCAGGATAGGTCAAAGCAAGAGAACTGGCTGTTGACTGAACTGCAAAAGATCCGCATGCAACTGGAAACCCATGAGAACAGGCTTCTGCAAAGAAATGTGTATTTTGTTAACCAAGAGACACTCAGAGACTTCACTTACAGAATCAATGATATAGAGGTATGTCACTTAGATAAAGACTTATATAAGGTCGCCACAGTTGATTTGCATTTAACTGGCCAATTACTGCAGGATGTGTGAAATATGAAAGTCTGGTGCTGGAGTCTAGTATTTTTAATGCCCCTCCTATTTATTCCCATACACTTACATGTACATTTCTTTCTTCTTGAACAGAGTTTGCGAGGAGAAGGACAAGGGCTATCAGGTCAACTTAGCAAGATTAAAGAGATGATTTTGAGTTTAAAGGATTCCGATAAGTCCTCATACCTACAGTCTGAGCTTAATGCACTCCTAAAGAAAATGGAGAATGTCCATGGGTTTTCTGCAGACCATACGGAAAGGTATAATAATTATGTGTATGATGCAGTGTGTGTTGTGCTATTCACCCTCTTATAAATATGCCCAACAGTTCTTTGAATAATTACATAGTAAGTTCACTACATATTTTTCTGGATAGATAAGGGTTAGGTGTAGTCACACAAAGCATCTCTTAAAGTAATAATGAAAAGGGTGCAGCAGCTTTCTACTGCCAACATCAATAACTCTGACATTCAAAGAGTGGCGACAGCAGGTGGCCAAGCCATAATTAGAGGAAAATATTTCTAAAAAGGCTCAGACTAAAACACTGTAAAGAAGTATTGTACTCCTAAGTAGCCCTGTAATCATAGCAGCTTCCACTAAACATTCGTTTCACACACACACATTTTGATAACACACACACGTGGGAAAATTGAAGCTTGTATTTGTTGCTTATATATAAAAGATTTTAGCACTGTAATTTAGAAAATTATTAGACTCGCTGGTTGCAATCTTTCTCACTTTATACACAACAATAAGTGGCTTAAATGGAACATAAATATATAACTTGCAAATTTTATAAGATCAAAAGCTTTATTAAAAGCTATTATTTATTTTTATGAAGTAGCTCTGTTGTATCAACTGTTGTATTAACTTTTGCTTTGTTATATATTTTTAAAAAAATATTATTCACCTAATGAATTCTATTTTTCTATATGTTTTAAGACTCCATTCACTGCAGATTTTACTTCAGAGCATTCTTGAACTAGAAGATTTGATAAAGGTTTATGAAGCCAGGCTGACTGAGGAAGAAACCATCTCTCTAGATCCAGCAAAAGTTGACGCATACAGAAATGCCTTAAAGGTAATACAATGCAAATTAAACTTAAGGCAAATGTTATTTGGTGTAACTATTAATTGCTAAACATGGGCCAGATTCACATCTAAGAAGCAGTTTCTCCTTGGGTGCATATCTGTAGTAAAGGACCTACTGCTCATGTGTAGTAGGTCCTTTATGTAATCTACGTACCGGTTCGGTGCGTAGCTTGCCTCCGGGTGGTCTACGGGAGTAATTTAGGTAAAAAAAGAGGGGGCGTTATGTCGCCTCGATGAGGGTTTGGGATGAAGTGGGAGGGGGAGGTATTTAGGTTGGCGGAGGAGAGGCGGGTAGCGGCAATGTCCATGTGGACATTGCACGGATAGTTAAGGTAGCCCTGTGCCATATGCTATAAGGTACCTAAAAAGGGGGACGGGATGGGGGCAGGATGGGTGAATTGGGTACGGGTCTGTCTGCACCTAATGCACACCGGATCTGTGAATCCGGCCCCACGCCTTTTAAATTACCTTTTTAAGAAAGAAAAACAAAACTTGATTTTTATCCCTTTTGAATTTTGTGGCATTTAGTTTAAATGATTTGACAAAACCTTTTATATATTTAGAAAATGAAGGCTGAGCTGGAGCAGAAAAAGTCTCAGCTGAAAACCTTGGATGCAGATTTAAAGAAAGCTTTGCAAATCAATGACCGCGTCTCACAGTCCTATCCATACTGCGAGGTCGACATCACTAAATTTTCTGACAAGGCCAATCAACTGACTGAGCGCTGGCACAGGATAGAAAAAGAGATTGATGACAGGTAAATACAATAGGTGTTTGGTTTCTCATTAATACTTCTTTGCTAAAACCACCTTGTGTGTAACTATAGTTATGTTTATAATGTTGCATTTATCAGTCATTTCTATCAATTACATTATTCCTGTTGATCATTTTTAGCACTGTTGGTTTTTGTCCTCTTCATTCTGGATTTACTTTTATTATCATTATTATGTTTTATACACTTGCAGTGCTGATATCCTAAAAATAGAAACAAAATTGTGCCTATGTCCTTATGTTGAAGCTAGGCTTCATTGTGAAAATACTGGGTATTCTGGACATATAAAAAGGTTCCACAAAAGCCTGCTTTGATTAATGCTGGTTTTATAACATAAACACATGTTATGTTGTTACATTCCATGTAACACTTGGCCCATCCAGTCAGCCCAGTTCTTTTTGGGTTTTGTCTTACACTATACTGACCCTAGCTGAGCTTCAGTTTAGTTTAAGCTTTGGGATATGCTTATATTTATCCCAAATATTAAATAGTACGACTGTGTTAGCCTCTGTCACCTCAGATTCCATTCCACCCTCTTGTACCCCATTAAACCCCTTGAAACAGGAGAATATCTAGGTACCCTGCACCTAACTGCCAAATGGGAATGGTCAGAACAGAGGTGGGTGCTGCCAAGTGTAGAGGAGGTGGGGTGTTGTGGCCAAAACTGTGCTAATAAAAATTAAATATGAAGGTCTCTACAGCACAAAGAACACCTCTCAAACACAAATATAAAATTAATATAATCTTAACTAAGCATATAAGGGCAAATATAAACAACAAGTATTGATTTTAATAAAAAAAAAATGAAAAGACATCAAAGGACAAGTACATATCATGTCAATACCAAAATATTGCATGTAAAATAATAAGTTTCCAACAGTGATGATACACAGTCTCAGGTATAGTAAGCACTGTCAGTGTTTGGTTGATGCAGACTTTATAAATTTATATGAAAGTTTCATTATTTGCTCAACATAGTGAGGGGAGGTAGAATTCCATCAACTGGAATTTTAGCATGTAAAAAAACTCAGGGAAAGGATAAAATGTTTGCTCCTCAACGTATCAATATGAATGCAAAGCACAAGCACTCTAGATGCTAGATTTACTAAACTGCAGAAAAGGAAAAAAATGGAGATGTTGCCCTTAGCAACCAATTACACTCTAGCTGACATTTTCTACTATGTTATAAGAAAGTGAGAACTAGAATCTGGTTGCTATGGGCAACATCTCAATTTTTCCTTTTCTGCAGTTTAGTAAATCCAGCCCTAGGTCTCTTGCATCAGTTAAGTATTAACTCTTACTGGTAAGAGCAGGCAATGCAGCAGGCCCGTGCTGCTTCTTCTGGTTGATTACATCATGGCAGAGATCTTTGGAGCATATATATCTGTTGATAGTAGTGGTGATATACTTCTCTTAGACGTGGGCTGCAGTGCTGTGGAAAGGACACGGTGCTAGCGAGCCAGCTAGGATAGAGGCTCTGCTATCAGTGTCTTCCATGTGCTCGTCCTGCGTCCTGTGTCTTCACTGGTAGAACAGAGTCATGTCGTTATGCAGTATGCTGTGCTGTACTACCAGTGAAGACTGTGGTAGTATAGAGTTGGATCACTATGCAGTATGCTGTGCTGTGTGATGAGCACTATACAAATGTTATCTGGAAAAAATCCCAAATTTTAAATAAAAGTAATATACAGTGAAAATTTATATTGTAGAAAAAAAAGTATACCCGATTTGTGAGTTCAAGAAACCGGGCTCTGCCACCCAGTAATAAAAAAAAGAAATGTAAGCGATAGGACAGCGCTAGGTACTTTGGGAATAAAAAAAGAAAAGTTAATGACCAACTGTTATTGCAATCTAAACACACTTTATTAACATCACATAAAAATAATAACATAGTGAAGGAATATTAAAGCACCGTGTCCCAATAGATTGTAGGTGAGTAGCCCAAGGACTAAATGTTGATAATTGTGTATGTTATAGGCTTGCTGTTCACATAAATTGTGTCGTTTTCAGGTCATGGGAACTGGAAAAGCAAGGAAAACAGCTGAAAAATTATAAGGACATGTACCAGGCACTGAGCAAGTGGATTAATGACACTAAACACAAACAAGATGTCTTGGAGTCTTCCAAGCTTTCAGATTCCAATGCTGTTGCAAGATATCTAAATGATCAAAAGGTATGCAGAATGGCTAAACCGATTTCCTACCTGTATAAGACCAGCCATCACTCCTTTGCATAGACATACATGAAACCATTTTTTCCCTATATTGATTCAGGTTTTATAGACTTTATTTTTAATCATATAATTGTGTCCAGTATTCTTAAAGTTGCATTTTTTTAAAATATTTATTTCATGTATTTTATTTTTGACATTCACAGAATTTGAATGTAGAAATACAAGGCAAACGAGGCACATTGGAAGAGGTGGTGAGGACTGCAGACCAATGTGCATCATCTATCAAGGTGAGTGAATGTATGGGACAAATGATGCATAAGAAAAGACCAGATGATTGCAAGTTTTTGTTATTTAGTAAGATTACTGGCCACCAGATACATCACTATTTTAATATTTAGTCACATACCACATCCCAGGAACGATTCAAGAATTTAGCTAGAGATAGTGTATAATCTGGCCGTCTGATTTAAGAGAAACAAAGAAATATCCAGACAGATACTAGTTTTTACTTCAAAATAGTTTACTGCTAGCAAATGAACACATTTGTTTATTTTCATTGTGAAAACTATTTGTGTAAAGAGCATACCAAATATATTACTATTTATATTTTCAAACTACATGGCTATTGTGTGTGTGTGTGTTTGTGTATAAACCAACAAAAGGGCAAAGGTAAAAGTGTAGTCTTGCTAGCAGGGCCATTCCCCTCCTCCTGTATACCTTGGTCTGTCTATCAAAATTGTATTGTCCTTATTCTTCTCATTGAAGTGTTTTGCCTTGTCTTAGCTTGTTTATTGTTATTGTCAAGTCTTGTGTTACCTGTATGGCACTTTAGACCCTTTGTACGATCATATAAAATGAATATAATTTTTTTTAATCTAATTTTATTTTTTAGGATTATGAGCTTCAGTTGGCTTCTTACAGTTCTGGACTGGAAACTTTACTCAACATTCCAATTAAAAGAACTATGGTACAATCTCCTGCAGCAGTCATTATGCAAGAGGTCTGTGCATTGTCCAGTTCTATCAAAATAATCCTATTCTGTTTGAATACACCAAAAATGATAACACTGCTGCGAATTGTTTCATTATATGTTTTAAAAAAAAAAGTTAGTTAGATCTCATTTTGTTACTTAAAAACTTTTTTGTAGCAATTGTAGCACATGTTAATACATCTTAAAACATTGGCCATCTCACATAAAAGGAATAGGGGGGAATAATGCTACATTTCTGGAATTACATTGTCCAAAAGTAATTTTAGGGAAAATATAAACATTATGCATACAATATTGCTAGTGTCATACATATTTTAAAATATACAAATGAAAATGGTCATGAAGAAATCCACTATCTGCTTTTTAAATATTAGATTCAGATCTGGTTGTATTTAGCACTGATAATTCACTAATATAATCAAGCACCCTCAATACACTTGGTTAGTAGAAAGATTAACCGGGGTATGGTATTACTGTAAGAGGATTAGAGTTTTACTACCACTGATGTATAGTTTTTGCTATACTGACCTGTTAGCCATAGTAACAATAGGATAGTCATTGTTGGGACAAATAAGTAGATCTAATAATACAATGTCATTGTAGGGGCTTAATACAAGAGTTACGACACAATATATAACCATAGTACTCTTTATTTTATTGCAGTCTGCTGATATCCAGACTCGCTACATTGAGTTGCTTACAAGAGGAAATGATTACTACAGATTTTTGCATGAAATGACTAAAAACATGGAGGACTTGAAGGTACCTGACCACATAAGCTCATTTTCTTTCTTTTCTTTTATATTGACGTAAAAATGACAGTGCTGGCAAGTACATTGGGCCTGATCCAGAACAACGCTTCAAAGCGAATTTACGCGTAGCGGAGACGTAAATTCTCTGTTTAGAACGCACTGCACATGCGCACCATAGAAAATACGCACATTCACGTAGCGTAATTGTGTACGGGCCATTCACGTATGTGTCACGTAAATACTTACGTGTGGGCGTGCCAGTTTTACGTTACTCCAAAATACGTCTGAAATACGTGAAGTAGGCGGGGGGTACGTGCGTTTTACGTGAAGTAGGCGGGGGTGGTATTTAAAGTGTACAGTATGGGCGTGCTAAGCTGTACGTTCGCGTAGTCAGTACGTCCGTTAGCGGACGTATGCTGTTACGTTTGGAAAAGTTAAGGTAGGGTTTGGGTAGCGTATTTTGACAAAATAAAATACGTCCAGGGGTGTGCCGAGGGGAGTGTAGCGAACTTACGTGCACGAAAATACGCTCCGCGAATAAACGTACGGCACACGTAGTTCTGGATCTACCCCATTATTACAAACCTGGGGGAAATGTACATCTTCTTATTACTTACTTATTTATAGTGGAAAAAAACTATACAGAAATTAATTACTGTTTAAATTATATTTATAGATAATAAAAGTGCATATATAAGAATGGGCTGTTATGAATTACCCAACACTTGTAGTTTGCCAAACACTTATGAATTTTTACTTTTTGCAAGCAAATTATAAATGGAAAATTTCAAGAAGGGAAGGACACTTTTATATTTGTAGTAATAACCACAAAGTATATAAACCCTACCAAAGTACAGCATTTGTGGTAATCAGTCTATTTAAAGAGCAGAAATGACTAATGCAATCTATTTTCTTAACTAATTGATCACCCATATCTGTTTTTGTTTGATGTGGTGGCAACAGGTAAATAAAGATATTTGTAGAAAGATGGTCAAAAGTTTCTTTATTCTTATATTAACAGATAAAATATTCCCCCCCTTCTTTATGCACTATTCAAAATTGTACTATTGCAAATCGTTTTATTTAAAAACGTTGCTAATTAATTTCTGTTTCATTTTACACAGATGAAAAACACTAGGATTGAGCTGCTGGAGGAGGAATTGCGACTCGCCAGGGATGCAAATTCAGATAATTCTCAGAAACACAAATATCTTGATCAGAATCTTCAAAAGTATCAAATAGAATGTTCAGAATATAAATCAAGGCTCCTCCTCCTAGAAGATATGAAGAGGAAAGCTGAAATGGAAGGAGCTTCTGTGAAACAGAACCTTGACAAAACCTATAGTCAGATAACAGAATTGAATGAAAAGATAACCAGGCTCACTTATGAGATTGATGATGAAAAAAGGAGGAGGAAAGCATTAGAGGACAGGTGCCATCTGCAACAGAATGAATTTGACCAAGTACAACAAAAAAGACAAAGTGAATTAGAAGGTGTCAACCGTCAAAAAATCGAAACAGAAAAGATGATAAAGGAAAAGGAGTATGAGATAGAAAGGCTAAGGGTTCTTCTTCAGGACGAGAGCCAGAGGAAGCGGGACTTTGAGAATGAGCTGTCAAAGGTAAGGAAGCAGTGTAATGACGAAGTGAATAGTTTGAGGAACAAGTATGAATCTGAAATAAACATTACGAAGACTACAATACAGCAAATAACTGTTCAGAAAGAGGAAGATACATATGAACTCAAAGCTCAACTTGAGAAACTTGCCAGAGAAAACAGAGATCTTACACAAGAAATCACAAGGCTTAATGAAACAGTTGTTCAAGCAAATGAGCAGCGCAGAAGAGCCGAAGAAGATGCTCTTCAACAAAAAGCCTCAGGCTCTGAGCTTTCTCAAAGAAAGCAGCACTTAGAAACAGAATTGCAGAAGTTAATTCGTGTTCATTCAGAGGAAACTGCAAGGTACAAGATGTCATTGGAAGAAGCTGGCAGAACGATTCAAGAGAGAAATAATGAGATTGACAAGTTTAGATTCCAACTTCAAGAGGAGGCTGCACGTCAGCGACAATATGAAAATGAACTTGTAAAGGTAAGAAACAGTTATGATGATCAACTTATAAATTTAAAGAACAAGTATGAGACAGAAATTAATATTACAAAAACCACCATCCACGAAATAACAGTTCAAAAAGATGACAACATTGGTGACTTAAGTAATCAAATTGATAATTTAACACGAGAGAAACGAGACTTGTTGACTGAGGTCAACAGATTAAAGACCTCTCTGACACAAGTGAATAATAGCTTGAGGAAAACTGAAGATGACTCTCACCAACAGAAGTCTTTGACATCAGAACTAACTCAAAAAAGGCAGCAGCTAGAGATTGAACTAAGACAGCTCAACATTGTCAGAACTGAGGATGAGCAAAGACACAAAAAATCCCTGGAAGATGCTGCCAAAACCATACAGGATCGTAATAAGGAGATTGAACGACTGAAAAAGGTTATTGAGGTTGAAATAGACCAAAAGAAAAAACTTGAAGATGAGCATGTTAAATTACAAAGAACCCAATTCGACTTGCAAAAAGCCAACAGCACTGCCACAGAGACTATAAGCAAACTGAAGATTCAGGAAAAAGAATTAATTCGACTTAAATCAGAATTTGAGAAACTGTCTCTAGAAAAACAAGGAAAAGAAAATGACATAAACAGACTTCAAGCCAACCTGAAGGATCAGCAAATACTAAAGAATAAACTGGAGGAAGAGATAAACCGTCAAAAAAGAATTGCAACTGATGAGCATGCAAAAAACAAAAAGTTAGAAGACGAGTTGGAAGCTCTTAAACGAAGTAACAGTGAACAACTTAAAAAGATCACAACTCTTACACAGCAAGTTGAACAAATTACTATTGTTAAAAAGCAATCTGAGTATGACTTGCAGCAGCAGAGGGATGCTTTAGACGGTCAAGTTAGAGATCAGCAGAGAAATATTGATGAGCTGAGTAAACTTGTAACTGAGGTTGAAAGTCTACGTCGACAGCTGCATGTAGAGCAAGAAAATTTGCGTCAGGCTCATGTCAGAAATGAACACTTGCAGAAAACAACTGAAGAGCGAAACAGGAGCTTAAATGAGAATAAAATAGAGATAGAAAGGCTGCAGTCAATCACAGAAAATCTGACAAAAGAGCACTTGAAGCTAGAAGAGGAACTGCGTTATATTAGATTGGAAAATGATGAAATCAAGAAAAGTAAGGATGAAGTGGATGGTGAAAAAAATGCCACTATTACAGAGCTGAAGAGTCAGCTTCAAATCAGCAACAAGCGATCCTTGGAGCTACAGGGCCTAATAAATGAGTTGCAAAAAGAGAGGCAAAATTTGAGACAGGAAATTGAAAAATTCCAAAAGCAAGCACTGGAGGTATTCAAATAAATGTCCTTTATGTATCTTCTGTCCCGTGATCCTTAAAAAAAATTTAATCATGAGAGTCCGGTTTATAATTGGAACATATGGTGCTTGTTTTATTGGTACATTGAGGACAAGGTGTCCCCCAAAAGTCTGCAAAGTGCATCACTGGCAACCAACACTTAATCATACAATTAATGTTAATAAATTGGTGTAAAAAAAAAAAAAAAAAGGGAATTTACATTTAAATCAGGACTCGAAGTGAGGGGGTATATGCAATACCGTAACTTTTTCCACTGATTTAACTGAAGCTATAAATCTCCATTCACCTTTATTATTTTCTATGTCTCCATATCGCCACTTTTAAATTTCCACCTCTGATTTAAATAGTAAGGCGCCTACAATGTAAATCTGGCTCACATGGCTAATATATCATATAAAGATGTATCAAAAAGTATAAGCATTTATGACTCAAAATTACACAGCTTGTTACCAAAATAAGTGTTAATATATTTTGTTTTAAAAGGGCATTATATTTGTCATATGGCCAAAGTATTTAGCTATTTTATGTTTAACTATTTTAAAAACATAAGCCTATGTATTTGTCTTGTTACATAAAATAATGGCAGCTATAATATATCGTATGTCAGATCATTTTAAAGGGGGATTTTATTTAATACTGCATTATGTGCACTTATAAGGCTTTGCACTATTAGAGGTAAAATATAAATAGCTATTAACATTAATATAAATAAACTATTGTTAACATCCTTCATTTTCTATATGCATGTATTGTATATTAATCAATTAACTCTTTGGTACTTTGTTATGATCTTGATGTATTACATGTTTATATTGTCAATGAATTGGTGTCTCTTCTTATTAAATTTTGAACTTTACAGTTTGAGCTTTAATTCATATTTTTTGTGTAACATACGGTTTTAATTTTTCTTTATGGACTACAAGTAAAC
>WWET01000629.1:0-21184 GCA_011038615.1 Limnodynastes dumerilii
CTAAATAAATTATAACCCGGTATAGCTAGGTCAATTAAAAACTTCTAAACCATATTAAAATGCACATTTGATTAAACTCAACTAATATTAATATCAGATGGCCACCTATTATTGTAAAACTAAAAAGCTAGTTGCCAAATGAAAGATCGGTGAACAATACTGTAACAAATGAGATTGTAGGGTTCTGGAAATATTAAAGGCCTTATAATCAGAAAGGTTGTAAAATTCCAGATAGAAAGACATTATATTGTGTATAATCCTATATTTGACAACAAAATACCAAAGTTGGTAAATTGAATACGTAATGTAGTCAAGAGCCAACAATAGTGGAATAAAGCCTATCAGAATACAGCGATGGTGGTTGTCAGGTTCTAGGCAAAATAAGGGGATACAATGTTCCAAAATGTCGGTAGGGGTAGATCCAGAGCTACGTACGCTAGTGATTTTACACTAGCCGCTAGCGTAAAAGCGCCCATTAGTACTTACTGCGCATGCGCCCGGCAGATGTGACGCAACATAACTCAGAGCATATCGGCCAGTAACGTATCTTCAGTGTAACTACGTATTAAGGGGCGTGCCAACCACACGACACCCGTATTTATGATTCGGAGGCGGGGTGAGGCATTTAAATTGTACAGTATGGGCGTGCTTAGGCTCATAAGTACGTGAGGCCTATACGTACGTCAGTACATACGCTGTGTAAAGTTAAGATAGGGTTCGGGAAGCGTAAAATGGCCAAAGTACGTACATGTGAGGGGAGTGCATAGTAAATACGCTAGGAAACGTAATGAAAACGTAGCTCTGGATCTGGCTCAATGTGACACTTGGAGTAAATGTTCAAAAGCCACATACACAGTAATGTCCCCTACTCTAAGCCTGGAAGCCCACCAGAACACCTTCACATTCACCGGAGGATGGATTGGTAACAAAGAGCTAGATCCAGAGCTACGTTTCAATTACGTTTCCTAGTGTAGCATGTTTACACTAGCGTATTTACTATACCCTCCCCTTGGCACTCCCCTCAGTCGTATGTAGTTTTGCCTTGTCTTACCCTTTCCAAACCCTACACTAACTTTTCCAAGCATGACTCCTGACAGCCGTAATGGCTGCACATACTTACGCGCCTAAGCACGCCCATACTGTACGATCTAAATGGCTCACCCCGCTTCCGAAGTGTAATTACAAGTGTCGTATGGCTGGCACGCCCCTTCGTATGTAGTTCCGATGATGTTGCGTATCTGGCCCTTACGCTCCGAGTTACGTTGCGTAACAACTGCCACGCATATGCGCAGTAAGTACTAATGGGCGCTAGCATAAATTCACTCGCGTACGTAGTTCTGGATCTACCCCAAAGTCCTTTCCAAGGTATGCACTTTGTGCCGCTGAGTCGGGAAGCTGAAAGCGCATATAGGCGGCTAGATAGGCCGCGAAATGTATACGAAATATGTCTATAAAATAACGAGACTGTGATTCCACCTAGTAAACAAAGCAGTCAGAACCAGTTATAACTGCATACGTAGTGACTTTGAACATGTGGCAGAATGGGTTCCAGAAGGCACAACAGTTAACAGCATTATTATAAGGAGGTTTTGAAAAAGCTGAGAGAAAGAGTCAGAAAGAAACGGCCATACCTGTGGAAAAATGGTTTCATTCTTCACCAGGACAATGCGTCTGCTCACACAGCACTTTCTGTAAAGCAGATTTTGACCAACAATCACATTACTACACTTGAACATTCTCCATACTCGCCTGATTTTGCACCTTGTGACTTTTATCTTTTCCCAAAAGTTAAATCAGTGCTTAAAGGGACACATTTTGAGTCAGTTGAAGAAAACGGCAGATATGTTGAAACAACTGACAGAAATTGATTTGCTCCATGCCTTCAACCAGTGGAAAACAAGACTACAGCGATGTATTAGTGCAAATGGGGAGTATATTGAAGGGGAAGCATTATATTTGTAATACCAATAAATAAAAGTGAGTTATTTAATCAGTCTCGTTATTTAATAGACATACCTCGTATCTCCTTGTGAATGTTGATAATTGAAAGGCAGGCAGTCCTTAGGAGCTGTGTACTTTGCTTTTGCACATAGAACTCACATACTGTAAAGCATCTGTATATTAGAAACAAACAAATATCTGCAAATTAGAGTCAAACTAAGAAAGTTCACTTGTGAACTCTAATTCTGTTTTCAAAGTTTAAATTTGCCTTCCCTCGCAGTTCAACATGGTTTTTGCCCAGGTCTACGCTTGCACTTTTTTTCCTAAATCTCAAATTCTGGAACAGCCCCTATGTGTTATCCCTTGGCTGGCATAATGCTCCTTATTGGATGAGCAGAGTAGTGATCAGATCATTCAGGAGTTACCAGACAGGAGTGATAATAGATCCAATAAATATGTCCATGCAATACCTTAAACAATCAGACAATCAGCTCATATTGGCTGTCAGCTCGATTAATGTACAATGTGTAGCCAGGTCTAGGATTAGCCCAGTGCCTCCATAATCTCATAGCATGTACGCTTTATGAACTACCACCAATAATCAGAATGGGATCACTAGGGATAAGTATGTAGCCTGCTTAACTTTCTGCCACTAACATAACTTTATTGCCAGATGTACACCCCCTGACACTAATGAAGACAAAAATATAAATAAAGCTGTTAAATTCTCCTCTGTTATACACTATTATGAGCATGCATACATGACACTATCGTTTAGTTTTTACTAGGAACGGTTCTAAATATTACTTTTTCTTCATGAGTCATACTGGTATTCTGATACATGAGCATCTCGCACCGCACTAAACTCCTCTTGATTTATGTTTTCTATGACAGTGGTAAGGCAGGGAATATGTCACAGAACTATATTTCTGCAGATTGTGGTAAATAATATTAATACGCAGGGGTTCTCGCCAGCCATGAAGTACAGACAACTTTATTAGTCCTGGTGCCAGTTTCTTTGTTGTCTACAAAGCACTAAAATGCATTGTTATTTGTGTTAACAAAACATTGAGGAAGTTACTGTTTTTTTGCACAGAGCATTCATTTCTCAGGCTGGTAATAATAAAAACATAGTTAGCATTTTTACTGACAAAGTATCTAGTGTTTGCTAGTTATGCAATAAATACAGAAAGATTTATGTCCTTTGCCTGTCCTTACCTGCATTATGAATCATGCTATTAGCCTCTAAGTGTGATTCTGGAGAATAGTAGCAAGCCCCAGGGTGCACTGACTTTACAACAGGAAGAAATGGCCGACATTACACTGTAAATATGTGGAAAGGTATTTTGTTATAAAAATGCTAATTCGTCTCAAGTAATTCAATGCACAAATTATATGACAAAAGTTTTTATATGATGAATGTTTGAATGACTACATGGCTGTATAGAGTTTGTAATAATAGCAAACAAAACAGCAATAGTTACTCATTTTCATGACACCAAATAATAGGATTCCATGTCTGAGAACATATACAGGATAGCATTCTATGTGTGTTAATTGTACACATTTCTGTCCATGGGACACAATCAGATTAAAGTTAGTGCAAACATTTCCTATTTCTTCGTCAAATGAATGTTATACTCTGGAAAGTTATTCTGCCAATTCCTCTAATCCAGATGGATGTGCTTCTTTGCCATATCAGCCATGCTAACAGTAGAAGTAACATTTGGATTTGACAGAGTTCTCTTTGCATAGTTTAAATTTATTTTACTTATAGTTCAACATGGTTTTGCCAAGTTATACTTTTCCACCATTTTTATTGTTAATGTCTAGATGAGCCACTATATGTGAAACTTTTTTATGTGACTTGTATTCACAGCAACTATTTATATTTATGTTAAGGGGTCTGTTGAAACATTGACCATTAAATGAGAAGACTATTAATACAATGGGGGCAATTACTACTACTTTCACTGAGGAGCAGGTAGTAAAAGAACTTTCAAAGCTGAAAGTGGACAAATCAATGGGACCAGGTGGGATACATCCAAGGATACTAAAGGAGCTTAGAAAACTGCTGGCAAAACCATTAACTGAATTATTCAACTAATCATTCATAAAGAGGATTGGAAAATAGCAAATGTCATCCCTCTGCATAAAAGTGGCAGTAGGGAAGAAGCAGCAAACTACCGACCAGTGAGTCTAACATCAGCAGTAGGGAAATCGATGGAAACACTGTTAAAGGAACAAATTGTACAGTATCTTAAATCCAGTAACTTACAAGATCCCAAGCAGCATGGATTCACTGGGGGAAGATCATGTCAAACAAATCTTATTGAATTTTTTGACTGGGTCAGTAAAGTATTAGATAAAGGGGAAGCTGTAGACATAGCTTATCTAGATTTTAGCAAGGCTGTTGACACTGTGCCACATCGAAGACTGTTAAATAAGCTGGAAACTTTAGAGTTGGACTTAAAGCTGATACGATCCTGGTTACAGGATAGACAACAGAGAGTTGTAGTAAAGGGAATCCCTTCTGGGGATGGTAAGTGGAGTACCCCAGGGTTCTGTACTTGGGCCAGTGCTATTTAATATCTTTATAGGTGATATTGCTTGTGGCATTGAGGGGAAAATATGCCTTTTTGACACAAAGATATGTAACAGGGTAGACACACCAGGAGAGGTACACAAAATGTGGGATGATCTAGGTAGACTGGAGGAATGATCAAGAGTGTGGAAACTGCAGTTTAATGCCAAAAAATGTAAATTCATGCACTTGGGCCACAAAAACCCAAACGCTCAGTATATCATTAATGGCATTACATTAGACACTACTGAGGAGGAAAGGGATCTAGGAGTCATTATGTAATGTGACTTAAAGGTAGCCAAGCAATGTAACAAAGCAAGGAGAAAGGCAAGTCAGATGCTTGGTTGCATAGGGAGAGGAATTAGTAGCAGAAAAAGAGAAGTAGTGATGCCCCTTAATAGATCGTTGGTACGACCTCACCCAGAATACTGTTCAGTTCTGGAGGCCATATCTCCAGAAAGACATAAATACATTAGAGACTGTGCAAAGGAAAGCAAATAAAATGGTCCATGGCCTATGTCACAAAACATACCAAGAAAGGCTAGAGGCAGTAAGCATGTATAACTTGGAGCAGAGAAGAGAGAGGGGGGATATGATAGCAGCTCTCACAAATATCAAGGGTTGTGACCAGCTAGAGGAGGGTGGCATTTTTCAGAGGAAGAGGTGTAATAGAACACAAGGACATGAATATAAACTGGAGGGTGGTAGATTCAGAGGAAATGTGTGGAAAAATTACTTCACTGAAAGGGTGATAGATAAGTGGAATAGCCTCCCATCTGAGGTGGTTGAGGCTAACACAGTAGAACAGTTTAATGCTTGGGATAAATATAAGGATATCCTAAATCTCAAACTAAATTGAGGGTAAATAGGGTCTAGGGTCATTATAGTTTTAAATAAACAACTGGGCAGACTGGATGGGCCATGTGGCTCTTATCTGCTGTCACTTTCTATGTCTCTATGTTTCTATGACCACAAACTATGGACAGCAAAATAGATGAAGATGCCATGTGAGATACCTGTACAACACTGATGGCAGTCAGTCACTGTCTACTTAACTGTGTATTTTGCTACAACTATTCGTATAAATCATTTTGTCACCTAAATCACAAAAGATGTATTCAAAATATATAGAATATTTAAAACATAACAGGTTAAAATTTAAAACAGATTTCTCATAAACCCCCTCCCTTTATGGGTGTTGCAAGCGCCGCTGCAAAAATTCATTTTCGACTTACACACTGCCGATAGCTAATGGTCGGCTGTGTGTATTTTAGAATATTTCTCCATTACAAAAATCACTCCATAGACCCGATGCTCCAACAACCAGACAAGTTAGTTCAGAGGAGGGGATGTACATTACTAGGGGAGACTTAGGGTTAGGCTGCTGGAAAGGGAGTCTTAGGGTTAGGTTGCAGGGAAGGGAGTTTTAGGATTAGGCTACAGGGAAGGAATATTAAGGATTAGGCTCTGGGGAAGGGAGGGTTAGGGTAAGAATTAGCATAAGGGTTGGGGTCGGGGAATTAGAAAGCTGTGCTTACCTGTCTGCAGTGGGGAAGAAAGTTTTTTAGTAGCTCCGTCTTCAGAAATGAAGTGTTGAAAATGGCCCTTTCAAAAAGGGCCGTTCTCAGCAGTGACCCACACGCCTTTTGGACAGTGAATCAGGGCAGTCCTGGAAAAAGAGGGTCAGATGGGAGGTATGTGATAAGGTCTTTAGCTAACATTACTTATTTAAAATGAGACCTCCTTTCTGTGTTGCTGTTGAAGTTTTTAGTTAAAGCATTTAATACAGATGAATGACGCCTGCCTGCGTAGTTCTACATACTATTGTAATGTATCAGATGCCAATCCCCTCCAGTAAAGCAATAAAGTCATAATCTGGCAGTTGAGGGCTTTATACAAACAAATACAAGCAGTATATTCTGTGTGATTATGTATGTTCTTTTTAAAATCACACTTGGTCATCATTATTTACTGCACATTGAAGCAGGCCCGGCGACAGCGGGAGACAAGGGGAACAGCTGTGATAGGCCCCGAGGTTCAGAGCTGCAATCCACTGCTGCAGAAACTATTGAGGAGAGATGGGGACCTCCAAAATTATGAGTGTACCGGGCCCCAAGATTTCTGTTGCCAGGCCTGCATTTAAGAATTCCATCTTTGCAAGTGCATTCAAATTTATAAAACATATATAGTGAAAATGTAAAGTATTAGACATTTTGGCAGTAAATGTAAATCGGCATTGAAACTGGGAAGCTTAAGCACTTCTGAAGCTGCCTATGCCAGATGAATCATCTCTGCAGTTATTACTATCATCAATAGGATTTGCAGCAATATATATATAGAAGCAATTGGTAAATTGCACAGGGAACATTTCCAAATTTGAGGTTATCTTTCAACAAAAGATAAAGAAATCACTGAGACTGCAGATTGAAGCAAGAAAACACAGACTGAGACAAAAAGCCACCAAATGGATTTTGTTGTGGGTATTTATGCCGCAACATTTACAGAAATAATTAGAAAAACCTAATTATCTTATTTAGACAAATCGTAAAACGAAAGCTGAACCTCCAAAACATTGCTTCTTGCTGAGCTTCTGGTTTGCATAAATTTAGCATTAGAGTTGAATTAAAATTTGCAATTTTAATCCTGCAAGTAAAACATTATGATGCTTATAGAACTACTAATTGGGAAAATGTTTGTTAGTTATGGATAAATTTAGCATGTAAAATAAAGTACATGTACGTGAGGATTTTGTTAGGCAGGGTATAGCATGTTTCTCTAAGCTGTAATAATAGTACACATAATAGTCCCCTTATGCCCATGATACATTCACCTCAACATAAGCAGGGTCAGCACACTGATAGTGAGGTCAGATGTGAGGCTTTACATAATATACCATAGTCCTATGTATGCCCTAAAGAGACTAGACTATGTTTCTTTCAGTAGATGTGGCACAAATTCTAGACCCTCACAATACTGAACCAAGGGAGTTTTCTCTATTATGTATTATGATAAACACAAATAGATTAGTTAGTCAATATATTTCTTATTTTAGGGACAATAGTTACTTTTTGTCTAGCTCTGTTAGATTTTTTTGCAGCTATGGGCATCTCCACTCTTTCTTTTCCGCAGCTTAGTAAATCTGGCCCCATAACGTGGGCAGAGAGGAGTATTTAAATTTTAAAGTCTTGGGGGGGTTTAACTGCTTCCGTGCTGATCAGTGGTCATAAGGAAGTGACTTAATGCAGGGTTATGGCAGCGTAACTGCTGCTATTACTGCACGAGAGAGGGAAGTGACAGGGAAATTCACTTACCTTTTCTGTGTGGACCGCCAGATCTCCATGCATTTGGAAAACACACAAGGGGGTTAATTTACTAAGGATGTATTTTGGCGGCAAATTGAAAACGCCGTTTATCGTCCCAGTCGCAGCATTTACTAATATGGTGATTTGTTTCAGCGATTTCTAATCGCCATTGATATTCGGCGACTTTTCAGGGCTTAAATCGCGGCAATTTAGCCCCAAAACTTCGCCACAGTCATTACCCCATGTAAAAAAAAAAACCTTGTAAACAAATCCATTTTTTAAATTAAAAAGCAGTGCACGGGCTGTTGTTAACCCTTAGCATGCTGGCACATTTTGTACTAGAAGGCACAGCATGCCCATGTGTTGCAGGGCATGCTGAGCCTTTTAGTACCATAAGCGTCGGCGTGCTGAGCCTTTTAGTACCATAAGTGTCAGCATGCTAAGGGTTAATAGCAACCCGTGCACTGCCGTTTAACTTAAAAAATGGATTTGTTTACAAGGTTTTTTTTTTTGGGGGGGGGTTAACTAAGGAGCACAGAGTGTGGCGATTTAAAACAAATCGACACACATACCCTGCTCTTTTTTTTACGATTTCTGGGGGGATTTTTCAGTGATTTTTTTTTGTAAATTCGGCTACTTCACAAATGCCCCAAATAATCGCCCAAAAATCAATTTCAATGAAATCGACCTTAGTAAATTTTCCCCAAGGTATGCATCCGGATTATTATTATTATTATTATTGTTATTATTATTATTATTATCATCATTTGTTGTTATTATCAATATATTTGTATTACATTTTCACCCCATTAGGTAAGAAGTGTTATAAGATGACATCAGTGCCTTGCATGTACTTCATATAATTAATGGCTAGCTGCTCTGTTTTCTAGCTGCACATGACAGCACAACAGTCAGTCTATGAGTCTGTAATTAACACATCTGTAAGACAGATACATTAGTAGAAGAAAGGAAAAGAAGTGAGAATTATAGACTGCATATTACAGATGTATTATCAGCAGCTGTATTTACCAAGAACAGACAGATGACAGAGTATGTGAGGCATACCAATCCCTCTAAAAGGGCTGAAATTAGAGTTTAATTACTATATTTAATATTATCAGGTTTCTATGCTATACACATCTAGAACATTTTGTTTTATTGTTAAATGCAGTAAAATCCTCCAATATGCATGTAATAGTTTTGATAACAATAGGAAGCCTGACATTAAAGAGTGGATGTAACATTGTAACATTCTAGTAAGTCTCTGTCTTTTAGAATGCCTCTATTAAGTGTTCCAAATTTCCTGGTCTTAGATATTTATCTTTACCCCTTATACATAGAAATCTGGATTGTCTGATCCATCCAGCAGTGTCATAGCTAGAAAAGATGAACCCTTCCTCAACTAGGGGCCATAAGTTGAACCCTAATACGCATTTTTAAACTTTCTACCTTGACTTTGATCACCCTTAGTCACACGGTAGTGCCACCTTATCCCACCATATTATTTGAATATTCACCGTAGTCACACTGTTTCCCAAATATATAAGTTGCTCATTTTGTACTTATTTGATTCACTTCCACATTTTACCATATGTATGTATGAGAGCAGGATCTTTGACAAGTTATTGATGCACAATGTACCAGTATTTTCCACCTTGCATCATCTTATCATCTTACATCATCCAGCTCCTCAACACAGAGGTCATCGAAAGAGCCCACACACTCCTCTTCAGATATAAATATTATCTTGAGTTATCAAATCAGTGTTGGTGGTGTCATGGCTCGGGGGGCTGAATACTACAAATTTGGTAGAACTTCCCTGTGCTCCAAAAGTTCTGGGCCCCAGTTCTTTTTGAGATATTTTGGGAGAACTTTCCCCAGTACTCTCTGATCTAGCTTAAGAACAAACCCTGACTTATGGCTCCAGATCTGTTTCAATATGATTATTACTCAAAAAAAGGTGTGTCTCCCGCCCGTAACCCACCCTTTTGCTTCCACAAACCCTACTTCTGGCTGGGTCCCACTGCACCTGCTTTCTCTGTCCCTTTTACACTTATCCATTATCAGTAGGTTTTTAAGATAACAGAGGAAATTCTTTAATGGCATGTTTGAATGACTGATCACCCTTGGGTAGTAAGAGTGCTGACTATAATACCGCTTTCAGATCACCACCCTGGTAATAACCATTATTATTGTCGGGTGATTTTCCAGGTTTTTCACAAAAACCCCTGTTATGTTCAGGAGGGGACACCCGGGAAATTCTGGGTGTCGGTCTGCCCTGAGGAAAATCTGTGTCCTGGGTCTGCCCTAACATTGAGAAGGGGCTGCGTGCTGCTCCCGGAGAGGGACTTGTTTACTGTTGCATAGTAACAAATCCCTTCAATAGGGTCTATTAGGTGAGACCCAGGTTGAAAAACCCGGGTCATCTCTTTTTCCCCATGAGTAAGTCTGGGTTATTAGACCCAGGACCAAGACCCCGGTACCTTTCAGATCTTCACAAAAAACCCGGGTTTTTAGAGGCGATCTGAAAGGAACGGGGCTCCTAGTCCTGGGTCTAATAGATCAAGTGTTTGCTCAAAACCAATTTACAGTTTACAAAGAAAAGATGAACCCAGCATACTCTAGACATTATTTATATTTGGGACTGAGGTGGCAATACAAGTGCTTATACCCCAGGAGTCAAAGAGTCAACACCATCAGATCATAGAGCAATGGAACACTGACACGTGTTCCTAGAGCAATGGTACACTGACACGTGTTCCTAGAGCAATGGTACACTGACACATGCATTCCTAGAGCAATGGTACACTGACACTTATGTACCTAAAGCAATGAAACACTGACACTTATGTACCTAAAGCAATGGAACACTGACACTTGTATTCCTAGAGCAATAGCACACTGACACCTGGCTTCCGAAAAATGGCACATATGGGGGTAGATCCAGAACTATGCACGCCTATTAGTACTTACTGCGCATACGCGCGGCAGATGTTACGCCACGTAACTCAGAGCGTAAGGGCCAGTCACGTATCATCATTGTAACTACGTACGAAGGAGCATGCCAGCCATACGACGCCCGTAATTAGGCTTCGGAGGCGGGGTGAGGCATTTAAATTGCACAGTATGGGCGTGTAAGTACATGCAGCCATTGCGGCCGACAGGAGTTACGCTTTGAAAAGTTAAGGTGGGGTTTGGAAAGCGTAACACGACTAAAGTACGTACGACCTAGCGGAATGCCTAGTAAATAGGCTACGTTAGGAAACGTAAATGGAAAAGTAGCTCGGGATTTGGCCCATGGTCTTTAAAACATTGGCTCACTGATACTTTCTATCTGAATACTGAAAGAATTATTCTCTTACCATTGTTGAATTGCTAATAGCTGACTGTATATTATATTTTTGCAACCTTTTTTGTAGTTAATTACTTTGTGTTATTTGCTATTGTGTAACTATACTTTTAATTTATTTTGATCATCCCTGTCTGTATTAATGACCTGTTCTCATTTTTAGAGCTATGCTGGTATTTATTTCATTTGATCTTGTCTCTTTCCAGGTCTCATGCACTGAGAAGGACCCTGATAGAAAGTCACATTATGGTTCCTTGTATACTAATATTTGATGTGCTGAGCAGAAAATGAATGGAGAAATTGTTCTGCTACCTTTTCCTTGAATAGATAAAGCATAGAAAGGCCATACAGCAGAGTAGGAGGAATATAGTTATTGAGCAGGATGAAAAAAAACATCCATACAGGGGACACCGTTATACCTCACAGGTAGAAGGAGAAATAAGAACCAAAACACTTTCTGAGTCTTTATACGATGACTTATAGCAAAATGTTACAAATCAAATAATAAAAGGCTAGGCAGCAGTGCAAAGTAACAAAGATAGAATGGCCTCACTCTACCAGAGCAAAGCAGAGACAGAATAATATGTGACCTGTATGACAAAAGAAAAGAGATCTGTGAAGTAATGATCTGTAATCAATAAAACAAAGGCATATTTCTTGTTTCTTTAGCAGTAGTCACACCAATGGTCATGGGCTGGGGATGCATCCCACATGAACAAAGGGGGCAGCGTGGCGGCTCAGTGAGTAGCACTTGTGTCTCACAGTGCTGAGGTCATGAGTTGGAGTTTGTTTGTTCTTCCTGTGTCTGCGTAGGTTACTTCTGGGTGCTCCGGTTTCCTCCCACATGCCCAAAAAAATGCTGGTAGGTTAATTGGCTGCTGAATAAATTAACCCTAATGTATGTATGTATGTAGCTCCAATGGGACAGGGACTGATGTGAATGTGAAATATTATCTGTAAAGCGCTACGTAATCTGATAGCACTATATAAAAACCTGCTAATAAATAAAACAAAATAGGCCTACTCTATACAATTCAAAAAAGCAGGAACCAGGAGATGGACTGTAATTGATGAACTCCATCCGAAACCTGCTAAGGGACTTGCTTTGCAAGTGGGACAGAAAGATAACACCACACATAAAAAAAAGTCTGCTGGGGATCCATGGGTACAACCACAATAGGACAGTGAGGTCAATAAGTAAGTTGTGCAGCGCTTTATAGAGAATATTTTATGGAGAAAGATCAGAAAGAAGCAGCAGCAACAAAACTGAGCAGGTGGAACTACACATAAAGAACTATACCCTGAGGCAAAGGAACACAGATCTAAACACACAGATCCTTGGCTTGCAGCCAAAAAGGATGAGATAAAGATGCGTTGTCTAAATGTTATCACTTAGCAGGGTTTAGAATCCATTTCATTAACTTTTTTGGAGACACGCTCTACAGAAATTGAATACAATTGCATGACAATATTTAAATAAATATAAGCCTCTCGCATGACATAAAAAAAAAAAAGTCGTCTTTGTGTCATTTTGGATTATAAAATTCAGTCATTTTGTTAAGCAACACAAGCAATGTAGAGAGGAAGAAACAGATTTATATTTGGTAATCTGATATAATACTTTTCTAACTAAGCCAGAAACACAGACTATTCAGTACATTTAATGTTTTTCTAATTTCTAATATTTATACAGCCTGCAGCTAAAACACACAAAGCTATTAGTGATAGAATGTGTTGAGACTACAACATCATATCACCCTATCTGTAATATAAAATGCAGTTACACACAAGTGTATTCACCAGCCACTTTCAAGGCCTTTCTGCTGTGGTGACCCTAACTCTAAAGCTGGCCACACACTATAGCGATTATCGAGCCCAATCATATAATTTCAGCACATTATACCAATAATCGCTGTAATATGTGGTGCTGATGGATTCCTGAAACCTCAGATGATGCCTCAAAAAGGCTAGGACCAATAATCTGGTCATTCAGAATTCCTAAATGATAATCATCCCAAGGGGATGATATTGTGTGGTGTGTGGGCAAGTCTGATTATCAGACTCTGTGTCTCCACCTCCTGGATGGGGTTTCCCCATCTGTCTCACTCTAAAACTATCAGCAAATAAAGCAGTAATAAAGTAGAAACATAGAAAGTGACAGCAGATAAGAGCCACATGGCCCATCCAGTCTGCCCATTTGTTTATTCAAAACTATACTGACCCTAGACCCTATTTACCCTCAATTTAGTTTACAATTTAGGATATACTTATATTTATCCTAAGCATGTTTAAACTGTTCTACTGTATTGGCCTCAACCACCTCAGATGGGAGAATATTCCACTTATCTATCACCCTTTCAGTGAAGTAATTTTTCCGCACATTTCCTCTGAATCTACCACCCTCCAGTTTATATTCATGCCCTCATGTTCTATTACACCTCTTCTTTTGAAAAATGGTACCCTCCTCTAGCTGGTCACAACCCTTGATGTATTTGAAAGCTGCTATCATGTCCCCCCTCTCCCTTCTCTGCTCCAAGCTATACATGTTTAGTTCCTCTAGCCTTTCTTGGTATGATTTGTTACACAGGCCATGGACCATTTTAGTTGCTCTTCTTTGCACAGTTTCTAATGTATTTATGTCTCTCTAGAGATATGGCCTCCAGAACTGAACACAGTATTCTAGGTGAGGTTGTACCAATGATTTATAAAGGGGCATCACTACTTCTCTCTTTCTGCTACTAATTCCTCTCCCTATGCAACCAAGCATCTGACTTGCTTTTCTCATTGCTTTGTTACATTGCTTGGCTACCTTTAAGTCACTGGAAAAAATTACTCCTAGATCCCTTTCCTCCTCAGTAGATTCTAATGTAATGCCATTAAGGATATATTGAGCCTTTGGGTTTTTGTGCAAGTAATGCAAGTTCTGTATTCTGCAAGAGATGCAGAGTTCCATTACTATATTACTGCTATAGAATCAGACAGGCAGATGTGGAGGTGCCATACATGGGCCAGAGTTTCTCTAACAGACAGTCAATTAAATAGCTGCACAGATCTCCTGCCAAGATTGACAGGAGGCCCGTGCAGCCAGTCAGCTGCAGGGGCCTTCTGTCAATTTCAGGAGCCCCTCTCTCTTCAATATGGATTATCTTTCCCAACAGGATAGACTGGAAACAATAATTGCTCTAGTGTGTGGCCAGCTTAACAGTCTCTATATTGGGTCATATATCATGTGCTTTTTAAATTGAGAGCTAACACACATAAATATCGAATCATGTAAAACATGTTTATATCCATACATGAACATGTGAAAAACTGCATGGATTTACCACAAAGCTTCTTATTACATTCCTAAATGCATCGGCATATCAGAATAACTCATTTGCATTTTGAGTTGCAAATATTCCTGGATTTTCACTGAACTTCTGAATACATGCAATATTCTTATTGCTTTTCTTGCTGTCTCTTCTTTTATACTATTGTTTATTCATGAGAGTTAGCAGCAATTTCTCATCCCAATCTTTTACAGACACATTTGTGAATTTTAAGTCACAGGTGTTTTCCTGTTCTGTATTTATGCTTTTATGTCTCCAGATGAATTTTACATGATTTTATTTTATGAATTTGATATAGTTTGGTATCTATTATTAATGTTATGTCAAAAGTTGTGCAGCAAGTCATTTTTAAAGCCTTATACTCTGAAAAAAATATGGTAAAGCAGTAGATTAACACAGAGGACAATCAGAAAAAATTGAACTGCTACACATTTAATTTGTTTTGTAAGACTAATCTTGTTAACATTATTTAAAACTTAGATATAAAAGAAATATAAACTATTTACTGTCATTTATTGTACATGGCTAGACAAGTAACCTTAAATCATTAAAAACGATGTTTCTCTTTCTTATTTTACCACAACTTAAAAAAATATATATACTTTGAGATCCTAAAACATAGGGAGGGGGGAATGATCAACTACAAATAACTGGACATATTCTACAGCAGGATGTATAGTATAATTATCACCAGAGCCCCTGATGGTGGAGACAGACTTGGCTGCAGATCACAGTCCTAGGTGGATGTCACAAAGGTGTATGGAGCGCAAGCACCAGTCATGGTAGGATCTAATTGAGCAGATGGTACAGTCAAGCACCACTTACCAATCCCATTCTCTCCTCATTACTCTCTCTTTAATTACTTTTTTCACCTACATCTCTCCCTCCAGTCTCGCTATGGTCCTGCTATGAGCACATTAAAGCCCTGGGTGGGTGTTACATGTTTTTCAGACACGTGTTCTCTCCTTCTTGTATATGTACTTCCTTGTGATTTTATCATGCGTATACATTTCCACACCCCCTATATATTTATTACCTATTTATAGTGAGTTTCCTATCCATTTTTTACATATGCCTCATATTTTATTAGATATGCCTTTTGTCATCTGGTATCATTCACAGTTAATATACAAATATTTTTGGAAGCTATAATTTATTATAACCCTGTATTGTTGTGTTGCGTGCCACCAGACAGAGATACCCGAGCCCTCTGAGCATCACTCCCGGTACTTCTACTACCTGTGCGGCTGTGGGTACAGCAGTGTTTTGGGAGGTCATTTGATGGGAATAGCTGCTGTTTTGGGAGTACTTTTTCCAATTCTCGTCCTCCCTTTCTATACCAAAAGATGGTGACTGCATCTGGCTGCAGGGGATGACTGGTGGTGTCATCAAGCTGCAGCTGTAGACAGTTCCCGAAGAATTTGCTCCTTTGCAGTTCTACTGGCTAGCTGCAATAGCAGTTGTTCATTACTATTCCTGCATAGAGTGTGTATAGCCTTTACCAACACAACTGTCATAACTGAAAGCAACTACTACTCTCCTGTGTCCAGAACTGACTCAAGCTCTGCCCTATGATTGGCCTATAGTTTATATTATAGCCACTACCTTAACAGGAAAATCTGATAGAGCAGTGACCACCGCTGCCACCAATCCTTTGACGGGGCACAGATCTGGTTCAGGATGAATCTCTTTCAAGAATTCCTGAATTATTCCAATGGGATTGGTTCTTAATGGGTTTTTTTTTTGCTTTTGTGGACTGTGAAGAAGTGGGGAAGTTTATGAATCTTGTTCTGGTTAAAACACTGATGGTATCACCTGAAGCTGTAAAACGACCAGTTATAACCTACGATCGTTTCACATACTAGGCCCATTTAGTTGTCCATTGGACAATTTCATACAGAGTTAATTGATTTCTATTTTATAAATTACTCTTTTATGTATATTTTTCTAGGGCATCCAAAAGCAACAACAAAGATACTGGTGCTGTAATATCTGGAGATGAATTGTATATGAAAAACTTAATCAAAATTTAAAACAAACACATAACATTGCTGAGTGAATTTATACAATTAAAATACATTTATTAAAGCAAATCAAGTATTTCTATCCATGTATCAGGTTCAATGTGGATGTCAGTAAGACCTGCTATCAGGGTCTGTGAACTGGGATCCACAGACTTCCAATTGGTAGATAAAGCTGTGTGAAAGCAGATTGGGAACTTGAAGTGATAGTTGAAGAGATTACTGTAGTGGCAAAGAGCTCACCTCTGATGCATTTCAAACCCTTCAGGGTTCTTTCTCAAAGTGTGGCATGGTTATACTAATACTGACTGAACACCTGTTGCAGAGTAAATCAATCAATTGGTTGAATGCTGATCTCCCATTTAATTAATCAGCATATGTATTTCCCAAACGTGAATGATCTGTAATGTACCTGCAGTATTCCAGGATCTAATCAATGACATGCTGCAAAAGGAAAAGTTGTGGTTGCCTACCTAGATGAAAAAAAAACTTACTGGGCCTTGTTCATTAAACAATTCACATACTTCACAATCACATACAGACAGTGTTCCAAAAATCTGATGTCCTATCTCACAGCTCCTTACCAGCAAAAGAGCAAATATTCAGTTCAGTACTTATTATTCCACCTACTTTGATTATCGCTGGTATCACCCAACATCTTGCTTTACAACTAGGGCCATATCAAAAGCCCATTTACTCTGCTTACCAAGCAGAGAATTAAATCTCAAAAATACCATGAAAATCTGCTCTAACCATCTGTTCGTGGCCATTAGTTTCACGAGACATAAAAATTAATTGATCTGTTTGCCAAAAAAAAGTCACCTCACATGGTGCCAGCTGGACCACTGCATCCACTGCCCGCCCTTGGACATTTTTCAAAGGATTGTATAACTGATCTCCCTGACTATTTGGGGTTTACCACATGACAGAGACACATAATTCGTAGCTCAGTTCTTGAGAGCTTTCTGTGCTATCCACAGGAATTATATCAAGTGTATAATTCCTGTGGTGTTCCAGCTAAACCTACCCAAAAAATAAAAATTTCCCATCATCCTCCATGCTTTGTTACTAAAACCATTGGCTTATTCCAGGATATTTGGGGCTTCTAATTTACCCAAAGAAGCACACTCCAGCGCTTACAGTCTTTTGGTGCTTGCCATTTACTTCTGCACTATTTGGTATCTTCTGTCTCTTTTATCTTGGTGTAATCTAATCTTCCAGTTAAAACCTTGTGCCACTACCTTTTCATTATGTGTTGTCTGTCTTGTTATATCTACAGGGCCTCCTTCTCACCCTTTGGAGGTTACTACCAGGGACCATGACCTGCCATATGTTTGCAACTAAGTCTATTTCCACCATCAGGGACTTTCTGCACCCTGACATTTTTTCACTAATCTTGCTGCCTAAATTGGTAGTTTTCAGGACCTGGATGGCTCCAGTAACTAGCCACTAGGTGATCGTTTCAAAGACACTGTTCTTCATGAGAAATTTCTCTATACTAACACTACATAAATTCCATGGCCCCTGGATGAATTCCGTATGTTACATGGGAATGACATGCTTTGATGCCCCTCATTGACAAAAGCTCTGGTCCATTGTGTAATGTGCTCTACTAATGCTATTAGATGTGTACCTTTAAAACAAAACTACTATTTTATTGTGTGAAAGAAGTAACTTATAAATCACCTAAAAAAATAAAAAACAAGACTTGTTACAGCCAATAACAATGCAATTCCTTAAGGTAGAATTTTTATTATTTTCAAATCTACATTATAAATGTCCTGCTTCCACAGAGAATGTTAATGGATGTCTTACATGTCTTTGTAGTCAGATAGTACGACCATATTAGCTCTTTACAATGTTCAATAGTTCTTCACATCAACCACATTACAGTCTAAGGCCCGGATTCACAACCCCAGACGTATTGCACATACGTCCTTAATTTACCAATAATAGCTACTATGCCTTAAAGACCACATATACACAATCTACGTAACAAAACGATACGTATATTACGTAAAATAGTTACTACGCATGCGTAGTAGCTATTATCGGTAAATTGAGGACATATGTGCAATACGTCTGGAGTTGTGAATTCGAGTCTAATTCCCTAACATACACACACTCACACGCTTACTCTCTCACACACACACACTCACAGGCTAAGGGTCATTTTTGCTTTATTTGGGGTATATTGTGGGTTTGGGATTAGCTTATGTGTGCCATGTCCAGACCCCTAATACATACCTCACAGCCAATTTCACTTGACTGTCCCACTGTCCCGATTGCCTTCCAATTTGTTCCAATAAGTGGGCTACACTGGGGGCAGAGTTTTTGTTTCTTAAATTACTATTTAAATTTTTTCCCTGTGCGGTTTGACAATGGGGGCAGGATGGGGGCGGAGCTATGCTAATATACCCTACATGTATTTTACACATTGGAAACCCCCCTTTTAAAATTCTGCATATGCCACTGCCTCCTGACTCATGTGCCTCCAGACTCATGTGCCTCCAGACTCATGTGGCTCCTGACTCATGTGGCTCCTGACTCATGTGCCTCCAGACTCATGTGGCTCCTGACTCATGTCATGTGCCTCCAGACTCATGTGCCTCCTGACTCATGTGCCTCCTGACTCATGTGCCTCCTGACTCATGTGGCTCCAGGCCTGCGTTGTATCCCCCCTTTACCCTGCTAGAAACTATTGCTGTTAAACAGATGTTACTTTGCTATATAACACCTTTGTATTGAAACATCATCTGGGCATGCACAAGTTCAGTATGTTGCTGGCTTTTGATGCTCTAACTCATTTCCAACATGATATCAATACTTGTTTCTTGTGTTTGTTTTTATTTAAATAATATTGCAAATAAATAAACCTGATTTCTAAACAAAGCAAATATATTTGGGACAGTTGACACATTATTGACTGGAGGGTGTATTCAGAGAATCATTTCTTTACAAGTATGCAATTATACGCACGAATGGTGCAGGCCAACCCCCCTCAAACCCATGACACTCCCCTCTCTTGGCCGTGCTGTCGGTGACTTCCGCCTCCATAGACCACTTGTAACTTGTGTGCTTATGTGCGTATGTGTCCACCGTCAGTGCAATTCTTTATAACCGCTCCTCCATGCATTCATTTAAATGCCTCCCCCCACCCACTTTTATGTAAATTTTTCCATGCATCGGAGATCCGTGCGTATGTCCCCAAGTGCGATTCACATGTAACTACGCATGTGCAGTTGAAACATACCTAAAAATAGGCACACAAAAACAGTTCTCTGAATACGGCCCTGGATCCAGAAACTGAAAATAAGTGGAAATCAGGTGGAAAATCCTCCTGGGTAAAACCATATTGAATTGCAAGGGAGACAATATTCATCTATTCCAAAAAGTATTAGAGCTGAGATGTGATGTTTCCCAGTCCAAATCTAAATGAGTTTTAAAGTAAAGCTGGTCTGTATCTGTGTACAATAAGCAAATGCAAAATATTCTCCCAGCATGCAAAGAATAAAATATATTTGACTCCTAAATTAACCATTGTTTTGTCACACTTTGTCACAATTTTTCACACTTTTCTTAGTTTCTACCTCCAGTCCTCTGTACTTTCTTCTACCTTTTTTTTTTTTTTTGTTCATTTTATTTAAACAGCTTAAATTTTGGAAAGATAAAAATCGAGCAATAGTGCAATTATTATATAAAGAAACACCGGGAAAGGTACAACTGACAGTTAAATATAGAGGCTCATATTTACACCTGAGAAGCCTCTGCTTCTTAGGTGCGGAGTTTCCTGAAATGACCTACTATGCATGCGTAGTAGGTCATTTACGCAGTCTATGTACCAGTTGGGTATGTAGATTGCCTCCATGCAGTCTTTAAAGAAGTAGTTTAGTTAGAAAGAGGTTAGCCTTAAGCCACCGCGGGGAATGGTTAGGTAGAAGTGGGAGGGATTTAGATTAGCCAGGGGGGGGGAGGCGGGCAATGTCCGTCCAGAGTTTCCTGTAGAAGGAAACTACGCATGGTTAGATGGGGTAGCCCTATAGCACTCGTAAGTGCCATAAGGTACCTAAAAACGAGGGGTGGGTTAAGGGCAGGATGGGTGAGTTAGGTGCGGATCTGTCCGCACCTAACTCACTCTTAGGTGTGAATTCGCCCTATGGGCCGGATTCAGAGCTCCAGCTGCAATGCAATTGAGGCTGGAGTTCTGCGAAAAGTGCTTCTGCACATGCGCAGTAATTTTGGAACGTAATCTACGTAACTTCTTGCAACGTAGATTGCGTACACGCGGTCTTTAAAACCAATTGCATTGTGGCCGGAGCTCTGAATCCGGCCCCATGTCTCTGCAGCCCATCAATTTCCCCATCCTGTCTCTGCAGCCCTCGGTATCCCCATCATGTCTCTGCAGCCCCCCAATTTCCCCATCATGTCTCTGCAGCCCTCAGTATCCCCATCATGTCTCTGCAGCCCATCATTTTCGTTGTGGCCGGTGAATCCGGCCCCATGTCTCTGCAGCCCATCAATTTCCCCATCCTGTCTCTGCAGCCCTCGGTATCCCCATCATGTCTCTGCAGCCCCCCAATTTCCCCATCATGTCTCTGCAGCCCTCAGTATCCCCATCCCATCTCTGCAGCCCATCATTATCCCCCTCATCTCTC
>WWET01000629.1:46588-76649 GCA_011038615.1 Limnodynastes dumerilii
ATTATATTTTCTAACATAAATATTAGAAAGGAGCAGGACACAGAAACACACAAATATGTTTTATTTTGCTCGAGCTTCATGGTTCAATGTCCCTGTCACATGCTTAGATTTCTAGGTAGTTAAACATAAATGTCTGTAAAACATTGATCTATAAGGGGCTAGCAATCTCAATTTCTCAACCTTCAGCAATTTCTCTTGTAATTTCTCAAAGTCCCAATACAATGAAAGGGAAATGTAGGAATATTTGTCATAATATGAATGGATGCATTTGATCCAATTCTCGTTCCATATCGGCATTCTTCATTCCACTTTCATTGTGTTACTGGTGTACTGTAACTGACCAACTGAGCATTTTCAGTTTTAATTAGAAATAGAACTATTCATCTCTTTCTTGTATTATATCTTAATGGCTTCCTATCTCCTCTTTTTTTTATACCCTCTTATCTTGAATTATCGGACTGGATCTAGACTTAAGCTGGGTACACACTACATTCAATTTTACAAAATTCAACATAGTTAAAGAATTCACTAATGACTATCAACATGCTGATTCATGCACACACACTACACACAATTTAATGGCAGATATGTAATTTTCGTCTTTCTTTACCATCTGTTCTTCTGCCATTGTTACATTGTTAATTAGTAAAATTAGGCAATAAAAAAATCAAATTAAACAACGGATGGCATTTGAAACAATTATACATGATGAATTATACAATTATATAATTATACATGTTGGAGCATACACCCTGAACACATATCAATGCAAAAACTTGGTTATCATGTGATCTGCAAGCTAATCATGCGAAAACCATGTGTGCCCATCTACACGCAAAATGGCCATTTCCCAATCACAAGTGAGTGTGTACAGGCACAGCGCTTCCAGTACGGACCAGGATCCTGTGGATTTAGACTTCTTTACTGTTTGTGTTTTGCAAGTGCTATTGGGAGAGGGAATGGATTTACATTTTACAGTAAAGGATGCTAAGTGCCCTCTTCCCAACTAGACTTCTGTTCTGGGCCCATCTTAAGTGAGGTTGGGGTCTGCATGCCGAAGGCCCTGTGGATGTGGAGAGAGACCATATGGAAGGCTGGAACCAGTAGTGATCCATCAGCAGAGGTCTGGATAATGGTAATTGTTTTTGGTAAATGAAAGAATTACAATTCTTTAAATGTATTTCTCTAGTTGGTCAGAGCAGTCACTTTCTACACTATATGACACCTCCATTTCTAAGCAAGGACCAGATGCAGAATTCTAAATGTGATGTGATCAGATTCCTGAGCAAAAGATACTGAGGAAACGGCTTGTACAGATAGACTTTCTACAACCATGTTAACATTGTCCAGCTCAAGTGCACAGGAATTCGCAGATGCATGGATGTCTAGCTGGGAATGCATTAAGCAGCAAAGCCAATTCTGCAACCTTTTTTCAAGAAATACCAGTTACTCACTATGGAATTAGGTCAAGTACCACTTTGCAGATCATATATACTTTTTTCTTCTTGCATATTTTACAGTGCTTTTAAAGAACATTCTATACATTATCCATTTAGCCCTCTAGATACAGTACTTTGTTAAGTATCTAGAGGGCTGAATGAGTTATGGTATCATACCTCGTTACAGTAAAAGTGCAGCAGCTACCTCCTGCCAAGCTTACCCAGTTGCCCTGAGTACCACCATACAGTGGTTCCGGTACCACTGGTTGAGAACCCCTGCTCTACTGTATATTTTTTGGGAAGGAATATTCTCTCACTGATGACCCTGCCCCTTCAGTGTCATTGGGCCTGATCCAGAGCTACGATGTTACACTGAGCGCTGTAGCGCTCAGCGTAACATCACTGCTCTGGCCCTACACTCCCCCTTGTAGGAGCGTATTAACTCTCCCTTACGCCGTCTGAAGGCTACCCTAACTGCAGCCGGCGTAAGGGAGAGTTGATACGCTGGGACGGCGGCGTTAGTACGTTAACGCCGCCCTCCCAGCCTCATTACCCTCCCTCCCCCAGCCCCCCTACACTAACTTCAGCGTAGGGACGCTGGGGGACGTCCCCTCCAGCGTCCCTACGGATCTACTATCGTAGTTCGGGCGTTTCCATAGTGACGCCGGGCAACATCTGCCCGGCGCATGCGCATTACGGCTACGGCCGCCGTACTAGCGACGGCGACCGTAGCTCTGGATCAGGCCCATTCTCCTTAAGTCTGGATAGATCAGAGCAAGTCCCTTTGGGGATTAAAAAAAAAAAAATCCACAATGCAACGGAACGTTTAGCAAAATTCTGAAAACTGTATCTGGCACTTAAGGAATTATAAAAACAAGGAGCAGCATTTACAAGTCTGAACTTTGATCAGAATTATCTGTAAGGATCCACACTATACATGGGCCACAGTATACAGACTGCTGTTGTGGACAGCATTTTCTATTTGAAGCTTATATATCTAGAGAATGCACCAAAACCATTGGTGGAAGTAGAGATTTAGAAGGGCTGGACTGGAAATGTTCATATAAGTGAATGTAATTTGATAGGATTACAAATGAAAGTAGCAGAAGTTGTTATACTGAATACTACCATATTGCTTCAACCATTGACACAAGCTAAATGTTAAACAGTTGAACTAAATCCCTCATTTTATGTATTTGTTTAGCTACTACAGTGTGTGTTTTAATATTTTACAGTTGTTTCTACATGTATGATTAAAGTGTAAAGTGACTTTTATTCTAGAAGAATAGGTTCAATGGCCTAATGTTAGAGACTACAATAAAGATATTTAAATGCTCACTCAGGAATAGATCATACTGGGTGCAATCATTTATTTTTATGTTATAAAAAGCAAGTTTATTTTATGGAATTTTTCTTTTGCAAAGTTTTAATTTGTTTATCCAGATTTTTAAATGTCTCTGCGTGTACTTTCTATTACACAGAATATTATGCATTTCAAGGAAAAATAACACATAGCACATTTAAAAAGAGAATGCAAAATCTGACATCTAAGTAGAACTATACTTCATATGCTTAAAATGTATACTATATGAACAAAAGTATTTGGCCACAACTGTTAAGTATGAATTCTGGTATTTCAATCAGAAATGTTGCCACAGGTGTATAAAGTCAAGCACCTAGCCATGTCTTTATTAGCAAATATTAGTGATACAATATGGGTCGTTCTGAAGAGTCTGGTGCTGTGATAGGATGCTACCTTTCCAATAAGACGCTTTGTGAAAATTAATTCCTGCTGCATATTCCATGGTCGTCTGTAAGCGATATTATCAGAAAGGGAAGGGTTTAGGAACAACAGTAACTCAGCTACGAAGCGAAAAACCACATAAAATCACAAAGTGGGTTCAACGACCGCTAAGGCGCATGGTGCGTAAAAGCAGTCAATGCTCTGCCAGATTCCATAGCTGAAGAGTTCAGAACTTCCACTGGATTAATGTAAGCACAAAAACTGTACGATGGGAGTTTAATGGAATGAGTTTCCATGGCTGAGCAGCTACATGCAAGCTTCACATCACCAAATCCAATGGCAAGCGTCGGATGGAGTGGTGTAAAGCACACAACACTGGACTGACGAGCAGTGGAAACGTGTCCTGTGGAGTGAGGAACACAGAAATTCCCAAGAAGAGTGGAAACTGTTATAGCTGCAAAAGGGGGACTAACTCCATATTAAAGTATATGTATTTGAGTACAATTTCATCACATATTAAATACATGCTGGCGTAACGGTCAGGCATTGGTAACCTCACAGCTACCTGAAACTGTCACAATTCACTCAGTTCCTTGATTTCTGAACAATATGTTTTGTTTACCTTCAGCTGTCACATGACTCCTTTTGCCTTTGCACTTCCTGTTTCACTCCTTGCTGCAGGCATTATCTCCCAGGTGACACTTATCACCTGCTCTATTTAAATCCCTCACTAATTGCACTGCCCTGTCAGAGCAACAGCTAATTTTAGTATCCTGAATTGTGTCCTTGAGTTCGCTCACGTGCTCTGGCTCCGTGGTTCCTGGTTGAGTCACACCAACCAGTTCATGGTTCTCTCAGAGTCCTACTCCAGTGTTCCTGTATCTCTGGTTCCAGCAAAGCTCCAGTCCTGTCATCGTATCCAGCCTCATTAGCAGTGTCTCCGCTACCTTTAACAACTACCCCTGCTCTTCTTGGATCTCACCACACCGTCTCTGTGTCTGTGTGCTTGTCCAGAGGACCGCAACCTGCCCTTTGCTTGAAGCCAAGTCCATCCCCACCATCAGGGGCTCTGGTGAATACCTGGCTTGGGGTTAGACTCCGCGCCTCTGGTCCGGTGTAGTCCGTTTCCGGACTGGTGCTGAGCTACAGTGAATGAAACAATGCTACGTTCTTCCTGAAAAGTTATTAAATTAAAATGTATAACAACATACCTTTAGTATGTCATAAAATTAAGCAATGCAACTGTTAACAGAGATAAATTATTGCTTTTTCTCCAACACTATACTAAGGTGGGCTGAACAAATTTGCTCCTTAAAAAATCTTATAAATACACGTCTTCAATCTTCTAATCCAGCAGTTCCAAAAGATCTATAAGTTTAACTCAAAAGTTAAGGTTCGTTAACGTCTGATTGACCATCCAATGCTTTTTTGGACAACAGCGGACTCCATGAAACAAGACTGAAGAGGACTCAACAACAATGCTTCTGGACAAATGTCCTTTAGACAAAAGTGGAGTTTTTGGCAAGTCACATAACCTGTATGTCCACAGATGAAAAAAATAAAGTATTAAAATATACTTGATAATGATCCAAAAAAAGTAGGAAAATCACCTAAGAATGGGTAAGCACAAACATTGGCCTATTAGAGCTGAAACATACAGCTTGAGCGAGGAGAGTGGTCCAAGCTACCAATTGGCAGTTGCAGAAGTTCTGTGATTACAGCTAAAGGTTGTGCAACTAGATATTAAGGTTTCATCATTCTTGTCTATGCCATTTTAATTTGTTTTATTTTGTGCTGTTCTATCATATGTGTGACAATCTTCATAACTTTCCAAGAAACCCATTATGGTCGCATCATTTATGTCCATGACCCTCCCATCCCATTCCCACCAAGCTGCAGCCTCACCAACCTATTGGCTAATCTGACACTGGGTCTGTTGCAATATATATTTTTTCCCATATGCTTATTTTCCATATGCAATTATTGGTGCCAGGTTTCTTAAGTAACCTCTCTGGTATTTTGTTAGTTTGTGTATTTGTGCAAGTAATGGTTACGTCGTTTTTGTTAGTTTTCTAGTATATCTTTGTCTTGTCTGAGCTTACCAAATGAATCTCAATAGAGAAGTTAACATTGAATTAGACAAATAACAACTCAACTAACCTGCGACTGCAGAGAATCTTATGCTGAAAAAACAGATCACCAAAGGCTACAAAAGCTTTAAAGCGGCTTCCTCTTAATGGTCTGCTGCCTTTACATGTATAGTCTTTATTGCGTAGAGCTTCAGGGAACTTGCAGTAAAGCGAGGGCTGATCTTCATGAAAAAGGCATTTTCCTACCCTTTTGACATTTCGTTTTTTTATTTTTGTTACCACAGTAGTTTGCACTTTCCAAAAAGTCCTTTAACAGTGAAATTTAAAATGCTATTACATAAGGACTATTGAATCTCAGATTCTTTATGATCAAATACATTTTTATGCTTTGGAAATGCGTTGGTAATAATGTTTTTTTAATCCAGGCAAACAAATGTTTTGTTTTTTTGCTATTGTGAGAAATATAAGGCCTTCATTTAACAGCACTGGAATTTTTATTATTTAGTATAATTTGAGGAGAAAATATTTTATAGTTTTTTTTATATAGTTTTTTTTTTCTCAAAATGAATTACCGGTAGCTTTCATTGAAGGTATTGTTCCAATTCCTAACAATAATATTGAATATAAGTTTACCAAATAGTGCCAGAGATGTATAGATCTTGTAGGATAAGGGTCTTTTCTTATCATAAAGGGGGGTATTTTTAAACTGGTGTAATGGATCTAGAATTAAGTTAATTTTCTATACGTTAGCCACTGCAACGAAGGATTACGGGGATGGACTTTGGTATCCAACATTTCGTACAAGCACACCCCCTATACCATCCATGCAGAAGGCCATGTATGAAATGCAGGATCGTATGCAAGGGCTTTGAAACACCCTTACTGTATGATGTGCATTCCTATATACCCGACCACCATGTGTATCTTGTAAGCAAAAAGAGTGTGCCTACCCCGCCATCAGACACTGAATTCAGTATGGAAAGCAGAATTGGGCGGCCTGATGTAAGTTGGCGGTCTTTATTCATTCAGGATCAGTCCCTTTGATCTTTATTGTGTATAACCAGGGCAGAAGTGAACTGTGGATATAATTTAGGGGGCCTGTGGCCTGGACCATTTTAGGTATATATTTTTTGGTATAATAGATTTGCATGTATACATTTTAAATATTTAGGGACAAGTCATAAGAGGAAAAGAGTTTGTAAGGATCTGGTGTTGTAGTATTTGTAGTGATTTAATGTTGGCTGACAGGCTGCCATCAGTCCAAATCAAATAGTCCTGGTCCCAACACAACACCTGTAGTATGTCCTTAACAGAACATGCTGACAGTTCATTGTAACAGGAAGCCTATCCAGGTGTCCAATTAATGAACGGAGGTCTATGAGGATGTAAATGGGTTTTAAAGCACAAGCAATAAAATCTGTAATCGTGTTTTAACAAGCTTCTGCTGTACAGAGCATTCCTTCCTATGAGCATTTAGTCAACAGAACAATTTACTACACCTGAGGTGTTTGTGGACTCATACATGGGAGAAGCAGCAAACCTTTTATTCAGAGATCAAGACAACTAGGTAGGTGACTGCGTTACCACGTCTCGCAAGGCACACAAAAGAATTGGATCATTACTATTTTTTGTATTGCATTGTAGTAATTGAACTACTCTCTATTCTTACTTTTCTTCTGTTTGGGTACAGCAAATTGAATAATTGAAAGCATCACTAAAGAAATTGATACATAAAAATAAAAAATAAAACACACACAAAAATTCATAACATGAAAAAAACACATTTTATTGCACTTAAGTTATAAGAAAATAAAATTTCTAAGTGAATCAAACCATAGACACAATCCCTTTAAACATTGTTTTCCTCCATCACATCTGGTTGTTACATAACTGTAAAATGAACGAAATGGAATCTGATTATTTTAAAACCAGACTATAAATAATAAACCAAAAATATAGGATGAGGAGGAACAAAAAAATAAAAAAAATCCAAAAGATCGCATAGGATACAGTGTTAAACCACTTTCACAGTTCAGCTTGAATTGTGACTCTTGGAAAATGAGGCAAATTAATTGACAATTGTATGGTTTGGTTTATTTGCACGTGAAGCTTGCACAGCAAAAAAAAACCCAACCTCACTTGCCTTCTGCTGTATCAACTTGCCCTGTAACTGTAACAGTTGTTTTCAACCCGAATACTGTCATTTATTGAGCCTGACCAGCAACTTTATTTTCAGTTTTGTTTGTTTTAAACATTTGTCAGTTGTGTTATGCAAATTTATTACATTCACCACAGCCTCACAACAAAGAGTTCCCAACAGAACAGGCTATGACAGCTTTGTTCTAAGGAATGTGTTTACATTTTGCTCAAAAACAAGAAAATAAGCTTTGAACACTCTCAAATCTTAATTACAATTTTTTCTTTGCAAGCAAACTTCACTCTTAACATCTGAAACTGTCCCACTTACGGCCTCTTAGAGGCACAGTGGACTCAAATTTCAGTGGCAAAAAGTATTTTTCTGTATCCAAACTAGAAGAAATTTGGAATTCAGTCTGGGACTAAAACGTCACAGCAGTAAAATAATAATAATAAAAAAAAAAATTTGCTTTTTTTTTTTCTCTCCTTTCATTTAGCAGCATAAATAAGTTTGGCCACTGGTAATACAGTACAGCTTTGGGACAACAATCCCATTTATAAAAACCTACTGCTAGCACCAGCATCAAGATTTATTTCCATCTGAGAACATAAAGACAAGCTTGCCACCCCAGAGCAACATATGCAATGAAAAGTGTAGATGGAAGCAACAGTAAATAGAGAAACAGAGGCTAATACTGTGATTGATTGACATTGGCAATAGTCGGCAAAAAAAGTGAAAACTGTACAAAAACAATTCACAGTTAAATTTTTCAGCACTTTTAAAATCTGAAAATGACTTTGTTGCAACTGCTCTCTTTCAAAGTCAACCAGCGATTTATAAAGCTTTTTGTCATTAGGGTCTACGTTTTAGGACAGTCCGCAAAATCCCAAGACGACTACGGATGCTGCACTGTGACAAATCGGAGACATTTAGAAACAATAGCATCTGGCTTTATCTGTGAAAATCCTCCTTTACGCAAAGAAAAAGGTAGCACGCAACAAGATGTCTTCTCATCCACGAAATGTAGGTCTTTGAGTTCTGTTGCCCCAAGTCTAGATCCTGTTTCACCGAGGCCAATGGATATTTTTGGAGGGAACGACTGGGTAAGGAGTAGGAGGCAGAAAAAAAAAGGGGAGTTAATCAGTCTAGAAATTTGGACAAAGGAATTTCTCCTGCCTTCACTTCATGTCCACATCAAAGTCCAGCACCAGCAGCTTTGTCTCCTCAGTCCCATTTCTGCTACCAACGGCACATACAAGCTTTGTGTTGGAAGCTCGGATTCGCCATACAACACCTCCACTTCCACCACTTTCCAACGTGACCAGGTTCCGAATAAATTCACCCGTTTTCAAGTCCCACAGTTTTACAGTCCCATCATCTGAGCTGGTAATTACAAAATTCTTGTTGAACTGTAAACAAGTCACAGCACTTTGATGTTTGTTGGGACCTAAAGAAAAAAAAAATAGAGAAGAATATAAAATACTTGAATACAGGAAACCTAAGATAAAAGAAATACATGGCTAATTCTTCTGTATTCCTGTATTCAATCCTGGTTACTTAGGCATTTACTGATAGGGACAGTTCCACATTTAATCCAGACTGGCAAGCATCTCATTACTACAGATAATTTACTGAGATAAGCTTGTACTAAATATCTCAGACACGTCTGCAATTTAACAGAATAAGTGTTTAAGGCAATTCGGGGATTTCATAAGCCACATTGCTAGAAATATGCAGTGCCATAAAATTATTTTAAAGATATTTTCGGACATAAAAATAGTAAAATAAATAAAAATCATTCTTGAAAGGAAATACCAACAGCCGATCCCTGTATTTATCTAGCTGTTATTTGCACCTTAGTAGACTGAGTTAATTGGACTAGGAGGCACCATAAGCTGTCTAGTCAAATAAATCAGTAGGTGGAATGATGAGCATTTCCTTTCCTAAGAATAGATGCAGAAAAGAAGAGAAGACAAAGGGGCTTTTCATTTCAAGAAAACATTTTTTTATTCTAACAGAAACAAACCATGTTTACAGTGCTTTCAATGATTTTATCCAAGGCATCTGGGACTTGCATCTCTAGTCTAAACGATGAAATACACCAGTCTTACAGCAGACAGTTATCACTGCAATTTCTAGAGCATGAACAGATTTGACATCTTCAAAGAAATTGCTATTTCATAAATTTTATATATTAACTGTTATATCTTTAAGGACTAAAGCTGGCCATAAACCAGTGCGATTATTAGTCGCAACTATCCGATAAACAGGGCAATTTTACCACTAGTTAAAGGCCCTGATATCAGTGCCAAACACCGCTTCATGCTCTGACCAATAATCATTCTAGTGAGCTGAAGCTGCCGAGCTATGCCCTCTGCTACAGGACACTAGCAGCAGTCTGCCTGCAAGAGGATATGCATCTAATGCCCTGTATCCGCCATCTGTCCCCGCTGTCACACGCCGCTTTACATAAATACAGTGTGGGTTTGTGCTGCAGCACACATTCACAAACTCCAGCCAGGAGGTGGAGATGCAAGGTCTGATTATTTGAAATGTACACACACTACAAGAAACCGTTGCCTTGCAGCCAATACATTTTGGGAATTTCATAAGAGAAAACTATCAGGCCCAAGCGTTTTAGGACTGTTTTATTTGTGTTTGTAAATATCATCTCGTCTACACACTACAATAATTATCAGTCTAAGAATCACAAATGATTAGACCGATAATCACTCTAGTGTATGACCAGCTATAAAGTGGCAAGTTTAAGGTGTCTTTGCTAAGTATAGAGATCAGGATGCAGTTTTGCAGAAGATTAAATATAGCTGATTGACCAAACATAACCAAGATGACAAATGCTGTGAAGTCTAAAGTGAGTTTATCTCATAAATAGTTGATTTAAATAGTAGCAATAAACCAATTACAGAGAATGAAAGCTCACCTTGCAATGTTTGTAAACATTGTCCCGTCTTTATGTCCCATATTTTAACAGTAGAATCTGCATTTCCAGATACAAGAATGTTGTCCTTTAGTTCCATTCCACTGGTTAGCGACTGGTGCCCAGTAAGTGTGTGAATGCAATTCCCAGTCTCCACATCCCAGACTCTGATTGAGGTATCCAAAGATCCACTGACAACATGGATGCCATCAAACTGTCATGGAAAAAGTCATCATTAATTTAACTTTTTTTTTATTCTGGACCAAAAAAAACAACTTTCATTTTTATTTAATGAAGAATTGTGACCCTCAAGACGCTGAGATCTAAGGAGAGAGGGAAGCAGCCTCTGACAAATCAGTGAGTACCACTATACTCACTATAAACAGGAAATAAGAAATAGTAAGGATGATTGTACTGGCAGCCCACAGACACTAATGGTATCTGGGAGGTATTAGAATGGTAGGGTCCTGACATTTAAAGGTACAAAAATAAATGAAAAGGTGAGTGTAATAAACGTTAAAGGTAAAAAAAAAAGTCTGTGTTAATCAAAATAAAGTGCAAGTGCTCATGAGAGAGGAAAATAAACATTACATGAGAAAATCAGGAGAGAAACTGACTGAAATATAGTGAAAACTTGAGGACAGACTTACCATTAGCGTTTATTATACTCAACTTTGTATTTATTTTTGTACCTTTACCTTAAGTGTCAGGACCCTGCCATTCTAATACCTCCCAGATACCATTAGTCTCTCTGGGCGCCCAGTACAATCATTACTATTTGTTATTTTTATTGAACAGAAAAAAATAAAAGGTCATGCAATAAAAAATACAAATATTTGAAAAATGTTTCTAATTAGGTAAGAGTGACAACAGGTAAAAGAATTTATCTCTTAATGTTTGTGTTACAGTTATAGTGTAAATTAAAGATAAACTTCTATTCATATAGCTTTTTTATCCCACACAAATGTAACCATCAATATAAATAAATTACAAGCACATACAAGCGCTGCAAATTTGCTATGAGTGTCTGACCTTTGAGTTAGAGATACATTGTGTGATTAAAACGCCCACTAAATGCATGCATGCTGATCTCTCTTCAAGCCCACATAACCAGCATTCAACCATAACCATGCTGCGTGCAGCCCACAACTCCACCCCGGTATTTTGTCTCACACACTCTTATACATAATAGGACATGCTAATTTACACAGCATAGCAAAAGGGTGACTAGTGTGGTGTCCTGCAGTTACAGTTGATATTTCTTGTGCTGACACACATGCAGTCAAGTCCTGAAGCTGCCTTTGTTTTTTTTTTTGGTTTTTTTTTTTAACAGACAGAAAAGTGCAGTGTATTTTATGTCAATGTCTGCTAATTTCTATTGTATTTGGAAAGCACATGTCCCTATTGGAGCAGATATATATAAATAAATAATTTTTAAATTAGGGTGCCAAAAAAAGCCGCCTGAGCGACACCACCCTTACAGCCTTCCTGACAAAGCCATTATTCACAATAACATCATCTGTGACGCAGAAGAAAGCTGACCTGGTTTTTCCAGAAGACAATTTTAATTAGGTTAGAAGTAACCATTTTACAGTAATGAAATATGTAGATAATTAGCAACCTACAGTGGCACAGCCAATGCTGCCATGCAATCAGATGCTCCTGCTAACCAAAGGGCATCTCTGCAGACAAGATATAAAGCAATGAACCCGACAGTAAAGGCATATAATAATGAGCTTGGAGCAACGCAAATACAAACTATTATCGTACTTTAGCTGCAAGCCATTATAGTTAACGTGAAACATATCATGCAAACACAGTCGTACATTTGATATGTGGGACAAAGAGACATATTATCGGTTTCTTCATTTTATGAAACCGAGCAGCGGGAAAGATAGAAAGGCAGATTGCACATAGGGTGTACATAGGGTGTACTTACCTGTAAGGAATATACTCTGTTTGTGTGGCCTTGCAGTGTGTGTAAACAGGTTTCGGTCTCCGGATTCCAGACTTTCACCATGAAATCGTAAGCCCCGCTAACCACCCTCCGTCCATCATACTGAACACAGCGGACAGCTGCTACGTGGCCCATAAGAACATGTAAGCACTGGCCAGTTTCAATATCCCACACACGAAGGGTAGCATCCCGTGAGCCACTTACCACCCTGCAAAATACAATTGGTAAGGAACGAGGGATGTCAGATTCAGCGCTACTTAAGATTTATATTGAAGAGGGTGAAAAAGATAAGAATTTTTCAAAGATTGAGTCATATTGAAACATATATTTGCTTTTATTTAGAGGCTGCAGGTAACTCAGCTGCTATATGTGACAAACATACAGAATGATTTATAAAATTACATTTAATGTGATTATGGATGCATACAACTAGTCATTTCATAAATAAATGAATGAATGAATGGTAACACACTACTGCTTACACTGCATGTCTAAACCACTTTTTTTGTTCCAAGTCATGGTAATAGTTTTTGTATGTACCTTTTTTCATGCAGATGCATGCAGCGCACTGTGGAGGTATGCCCATAAAGAGTGTGTATACATTCCCCGCTTTCTGCATTCCATACTTTTAACGTCCGATCTGTAGAACCACTGATAATGATGTTATCCCGCATTTGAGATGACCATACTCCTCCCGTATGTCCAACTAATGTTCTGAGACACTGCGACAAATAAAATATTACATTAACATATGAATACATATATTATATTGTACTATATTTTATGCCCTAACTTATGGAAATTAATAAAATATGAAAATTATAAACAAATTTATATTTTAACATGAGTTTGATGTTGTAATTCTTAAGTACTACAATTAATGTAATTTTCATATATTACACAAAACAGATGGTCAGACTATTAGCTGCTAATTAAAACCACATATTTAAATGCCATAACATATAAACAGTGTGATAAATGAAAAATTGAACATAAAATTTACCTCAGTGGGAAGAAACGGAGATGCAGAAAAGAAAAAGAGGAAAAATAACAATAAAACATAGGATTTCATGAAACAAGAAAAAAACACAATAAAAAACAATAGGGGAGGAAACCAACACCCACACAATAAACTACTGCAGCAACTGAGATGGTGATTTCAACCAACAGCTACAGTCAGACTGCCATCTCAGTTACCCTGCAGTTTATTGTATGGGAGCTGCTTTCCTCTCCTTTTAATCGATTTGTAGTGTGTGTTTTTATCTTGTTTCATGAAATCCTATGTTTCATTGAATCCATGAAATCCTATGTTTCATTGAATCCATGAAATTCTATGTTTCATTGAATCCATGAAATCCTATATGTTGTTGAATTCATGTTTGTCTCTCTGTTTCTTCCCACTGAGGTAAAATGGTATTATAAAGAGCTACTACAGTCAAGAGGATTTGTGTCATTAAGGAAGAACTCAATATAAAAACACTTATGAACTATTATACAATGGACTACTTCTATTTCTAGGTCTTCCATGAATAACACTCTAATAGATGTTTATTAGTCTGTTTGCTGACCCGTGATTTTTAACTTAATAATACAAGGCTTTTTTTTTTATAAATATTTTATTAAGGTGTATCAGTAAATACTAGCACTGTTTCAATCACATTCGTCACACACCCCCTGACAAACTCATTAGAGACGAAACGCGTAGGGTCAGGGTGCTCATCACCAGCTGCCTCCTTCTACTACTTTGTTACTTGCTGCCAGCTACACGAGCAACAGCCTCCTCCGCTGTAGCGGTAACTCTCTTGCACGTGTTTGAACCATTTGCTGTGGTTCCACTGTTTATGGTACGCTGCTAATTGTAGCTTTTCTGTTTTTAACATGGAAGAATAAACATATTGCACCATGAAGTGCCCCCTTTCATTTTCTTTTTCATGTGTGTCTGCGCTGCTAATCTTTTCTGTTTTTAACATGGAAGAATAAACATATTGCACCATGAAGTGCCCCCTTTCATTTTCTTTTTCATGTGTGTGTGTGTGTGTATGATTATATATATATATAAATTTTATTTTTTTTCCCTGGGACTAAAAATGGAGAATTCCACACTGAAGGGTGCTAAATGATCTGTAGCTGCAAAAATTAAAAGGCTTACAACAGCTGGGGGCAAGAGTTCTGACAGTCAATATACTTCGTAAAGGGATACTCTGACTGATTTATGAGATTTTCTTTTTTTTCCAGTAAAATGCAGTTTAGATAATTAACATATATTTAAATGTTATTTAGACAGTTTTCGGATGAAAAAAAAATTAAGAAAATGAATGCAACGTTGTTCTGTTTAATTTAGTTATCAACCAATTTCTGACCTATCTGTAGAGACTGTCCTATCTACAAAGGATAGTAGGCAATAATCTAACATCTGGAATTAAAGTGACAACACTATTTAGTATTGCTTCAGGTGCTGTAACACCACAGGAGCAGTTCTCACATAATGTGAAATGCAAATGGTAAATTACTTAAGTAACCAAGGATTGGAATAAAAAAAAAAGAAACACAAAAAGTGGTCATTAATATGACACCAACACTGTCCTTATGGCTGACGTGCAAGGCAAAATGGATTGCAATAAAAAAAAATATGCAGACTGTGTAGCCCAGTTTACAAAGAGGCATATTAGTAAGTATTCTGTTCATTTGGTTACGTTTAGTAAAAAAAAAAAAAAAAAAAAAAAAAACACAAAAAAAAAAAAAGGTGGTGGGGTTTTGGTTTCAGCAAATGCATCTTCATGTGTCACACTTATTCTATAAATTCTTGAACAGTATTATCCACATAACGTCCTGGTGATTATCCATTTTTTATTTCCAATTTCTAATTTCAGTTTCTACATATTTTACCCAAATAATATGCAGGTTTATACTGCCCATGAAAGTCTAACGTATCTGAGAATTACAAATGAGTGAATTGCAAATCACTACATAACTCAATTAAGCTACACACAAACACACAAAACATCCTACACAGAACAGAGGGTAAAACAGAAGCACATATTAAAAAAAAAATCACTCTCAAATACAACTACAAGTAGCAGAGCTGTACTTAATAAACTTGAAGTGTTGTTGTACACACTGCTACATCAGCAGAAAGAGTAAAGGTAATACTGTTTGATCATTCTGATCAGTCTTTTAATCAAGGGTAGTGGATGCCAGAGTGGACTCCTCACATGACAAGACTTAATTAAGGTACAGCTTCTACAGAATTCAATTTTAGATCTGTGTTTTCAAGGAAGGCTATAATCAAATGTCTACTGAAAGCAGGATTTCCTAGTCTGCCAGACAGACCTCGTCATGAATTTCTCCACACACACACAAAAAATTCTCTACCAGAGAATGAGAACAGCACAATATGCTCAAATGTTGTATGTTACTGAAATGTAAATATAACCTTCTTACTTTGCCAGTAACTGCTGACCAAACTTTCAATGTGTTGTCATCAGAGCCACTAACTATTCGGTTACCGCAAAACTGTAGGCATGTTATCACATGATCATCATGACCTTTTAGCACCTGAGAATAAAATAAAAATTGACATTGTATTTGCAACAGGAGTAATTCAATAAATCTTTGTGAAATAGGAGTTGAAAATGAAGCACATTAAATAACTAAATTCAAAATAGAAAGTTATTTCTCTATGGCACTACCCTGCAACAGATTATTGCATAAAAAAAACAAAAAAAAGATTGCTGAAACGGCTCTACCTCTTTTCACTATTCAGTGGCCTTAGTAAATGACACAATGACTCATGAAAGTTTCATGCACACTAGAGACTAAAGCAGGATACACAATAGGTTTTTTTTTTCTGACCATTATCGTGCAAATCACACGATAAATTACAGTTTATGACGACATCTTACCAGTGTGGACTGTCCAACAATGCTGCAGGACCGTTTAAAAAAACAGTCTGTGATCGTTTGATATGATTTTTAGGAGCTCCTAATTTTTCAGATCAACGATGCACTATGTCTTTCACAAGATAGTAGCAGAACTGCATGATGGGAAGGGAAGTGAACAATCCAGCGAGGGATCATTTCAGTGTGCTCTCTGCGACATCAGGTACATTGTCATTTGCTATAACAGTAACAACATCGGATGGATACTGTTATTTCAGTGTGTACCCTGCTTTAGTTCACATATGCTACCATATTCCTGTTTACTTCATTCTGTACTGCTGTTAAGTAGGTACGTATATCATAACGATACCTCATGTATGGGTTTACTATTGAGGTGTTGTGTGATGGGGTGAAAGGGTTTTTTTTTTAGCTTGTACCGGTTTGTCTTCATAAACTACATTAAAAAACAACAACATATCACCAACAATAAAAATAGATGTTGATTACATATATAATTTCTATACACTACAAATGATTTAAATCACAAAAAAATCATATTTAAAAGAAAAAAGCCAACTGTAGACGTAATGTCACAATACCTTTGGGGATTTTAGTTCACCTAGTCGCCAGTTTGTATCAATTCTGTGCTGTCTAATATATGCGCTTTTCCATGGGCTGTGTGTAAAGCCTGGTTTTAGTACTTTCCTTCTCTTTATGTGCAAGGGTTCATCAATACCTTGAAAACAGGCACATAAGACACTTTAACAAAAAGGCAGAGATATATTTCCAAAGCAAGGTCACCACTGCATGCATATAGAATCTTTACAGTCATGTCATTGGAGATGGCTAAAAATAAACTTTTTGCATTCATAGAAGCATTTTACAAAAAAAATAAAGGAAGGTCATATTGTGTTTGCATACAGAACATTGAAAGTCATGCTGTTGGACATGGCAAAGATCCTCACCATCTTCTTTGCATTTTTCCCGCCATAAAAGGTTGTCTTCAGCCAGGATACGCCAGTACCTACAAGTCTGTGCTGCTTGGAGGAGGTCCTTGGGTTCAAGAAAGGAAAGAACATACAACGCCAACTGGAAAACAGAAGATAAGTTCTCATTATACCACTTAATCCAACAGAAAAGACCATTTTGTTAATTGTACAAATGCAGGTGACCAATTTGTGTTATCCAACATTTAGTGAGAAGAGGAAATCAGGAAATTTTAATCTAAAGGCAAGGACCTTCCATAACCCACCAAAAATAAAGGTTCTGAGAAGTTACTCAGTATTGAATCATGTCTAGTACCACTTTGCATATCATGTTGACACATACCCACTGCCCATATATATTTCAGGGTATATTTGCAGTAAGCAAGGTGCATCTGGCATTTAGCACAAAGTTGTACATTTAATTATGTCCTCGACAACTTGGTATTGTACCTTTCAACAACCTTGGCCGGTTGCTCTGAGTACCACCTGACAGTGGTCTAAGTCCCACAAGTGTTTCCCAACCCTGGTCCTCAGGGACCACTAATAGAGCATGCATTCCAGGTCTCCTTGCTGAAGCACGGGTGTGTTCATTGCTGACTGACATTTTTAAAATTCAATAGGTGGTACTCATTATATCACTTGTTCTGTACCAAGGTCTGAAAAACATGGACTGTTAGTGGTCCCTGAGGACTAGGGTTGGGAAACACTGCTATAGATAATGGAAAGAAATAACGCACTGAAAAAGTTGCTGAAGAGGACATGACCGCATGATTGGAGGAATGGGTTACACTGCCTAGGTGGGAACATTTATACCACATAAAAAGGTAGGATGTTTTGAGATTTAGGGTATATTCTGGATTGGAAACATTATAAATGGAACTTTACAACTATGGAAGTTTTTCATGCAAGACAGTGACAATCCTATTGGGAAATATAATTTTGGAATATGTTTTAGTTTGTTTGGCAGATGTAGCTTTGATTGCTTTTTTCTGTAACTGAAGCACCTGCAGTTTCAGAGACCAGCATTCATCTTCTTAACATCTGGTAGCTCTCACTTATGTTGCTTTAGATTCTCACATTAAAATTTTGATTTGAGGAGAATTTTATAGAAGCAGCACACTGGCAATTAGCTTTGAAATTAATATTAAATACATTTGTAGAATCCTTTTTTTAAATTCAGAATAAGTGACTATGAAATGTCCATTTACTTTCCCTCCTTACGATCTCTGCTAAAAATAAATACAAATAGAAGCTGAAAGCAATGATGAACACTGAAGTTCTCACTTGGCTTTGTTCCTCACTGTTTTGACATCATTGTTTAAATGTCTCCCAGTTTTACACACACACGACTATCTTTATTTCATTATAGTGTGGTGCCAGATTGGAAATAACAGCTGGCTCTGGTAAATTAGACCCATCAAATCAGGGAGGAAAAGACTTATTTTAAGTGTAATTCTCTAAAGTAAAGACATGATCTTTGAACGGATTAAATTAAACCTTCCCTCTTGTCACCAGACTCACTTCACTCTAAAAAGACCTGTGATCAAGACAGAGCTTTGAATTGTGGTCCAGATACAAGCAGACTGAGTGAATTATGGAATCAAAATATAAGAAATGTTCAAGTTTTCTAGTAAATTACACACTAAACACTATTTCTATATTGCAGTTCTATGTGTAGGTAATTTAACAGTCCATCAACCTAGTCTACATAAAAAGAAACCCAATAACGTGTGGCTAATGCTGCATATATTTAATATCATTAAGGTAAGGAATCTACTAAAGAAAAATTTAGTGCAACAGATTGTTTGTGCTACTGCAGACCTCAGTTCACCACTCTGGATCTTCAGAAATTCATATTGAATGCTCACTTGTTGAGCTCAGGTAAACAAATAAAGTATATTCATTTTGATACCACAGATCTTAAGTGCCCAACCAAAAGGAAATAAAATTGCCAGAATGACAAATTAGTTTTAAATCTTCAGCCTATCATACTGTCCTGATCAAGGTTTCCTTTATACAAAAAAAAAAAAGTTTTAAATATATAAATAATCCATCTTTAAAACTGCTAAAAATAATTTATTTCCTATAACACAATAACAAGTGATTGTAAGATTTAATTGCTAAAAACTAATTTTATATAAGCAGCCATGCATTAAAAACCGTTCAAAACATTAACAATTCTCTTTGAGGAGACAATCAACTGATATTTAAAGCAAAAATAAAGAACATTTAAAAGTTAAAACTATCATTACACTAAGGCAATAAGTGACTGAATAAACTTAGAATGAAGAAATGATCATGTCACTCTGATGTAGTGTCCTGTAGATTAATTAATGCAATATGTATAGGCTAATACATTAATACAGCTTTTGAAAGGAAACCTTAACTCTGCTGCTGTATAAGAAGCCTGCAATGCAGTGTGGATCAATGTGTTGTGTGTGGGGAGAGGCTAAAGAATGAATCAGAGCTCAACATTGCAGCAATGCTGGGAAATTTACAGCTGAATATGTAGTAAACAAAACACAGAATTCTGAACAACATAGTACCAATAATTGCAGCAAATGCACAAGTAAAAGACATGCCAAGAAACATACTCAAAGGCTTTAAACAGGAGATAACTTTCCCTATTTGTAAAATTAGATAGATGTTTATGAATGTAGGAATAAATGCCCTGAAGATGGGTTGACACCAAATTAACAGCAGAAGCATCTTTACCTATTATCATATCTAGAATAAGGTAAATCATCAGTGGTGGTTGATAAGGGAAAGTTGGCATGTAAGAAAGTAGCGGAAGCCTGTACAATAAGAAAGTCTTACCTCTTTAGGCAGTAAGGAAATGAAGTCACGTTGGAACTGGGGCTCAATAACTTGCATCATATGTTTTACTTGAGTGGGCTCACAACTGTCAATTAGTTCATCTAGAGCGAGCAGCTTTTCTGGTCCACTCCAGCTCTGTGTGGGGAGGAAAACCAATCCATTAGAAAAGTTGGAGTCAAAAGCAATGATTGTATGTCTATGATGGTACACATTGTTCAATAAAGTTATAGCATAGCTCACAGAAGTCAGACACGGGATGTGATCTCAGTCAAACTGGTGCAGCAGTTATGGGGGCCACTATTATCCTTGTCAAAGAGGTATATGGGGCCCAACGCAAACCTTTGCTCTGACCCTAGATACAACTGGTTACACCCTTTAGCCATGACAAGAAATAATAGGAATGTGTGTTGTCCTGTTACTGGATGATGCAGTGACTGGAACACTGTACAGCACTTAATTGTGTACTGTATGTATTACAACCTGCTGATTTTAGAAATAATACCTCACCAGATTTACTATACATGAAGATGATGAGTTACTAAATAAAGGGCCACATTTTAAACACGTGCACGGGGTAAATTTTGTGTTTTGAAAACACCAAGGACATCATAAAACAGCGCAGACTATCATATTATGTGACTTTTAGGGATAAATAACGTCAGTAAGTTGCACTTCCCTTTCATGTCATAGTAAAGATGATTCAGCGTGTATAGAAAAAAATGGAAGGCTACAAATCTAAAGCATAGATTGAAAGGTCTATGAAGTGGATTACTACCAATATTCAATATAATGCAAGCAAATCCCTGTCCATAATATAATTCTGCAAAATCAGAGCACTGTCTCCTAAAATTAGCTCAATACACTTCAGAAGCCAAACCAAACTCCTTTATAAAATATAACTGATCTTGGAGAAAAGGGCATGGTAAATTACTTGTTAATAGTCATCATTTATTTTCCTAATATCTCTACATGTGGCATTTAAAAATATACCTACTAATAAACATAGGAAGTTGGAAGACTGTCCCAGCGGCCATATTATTGTCATGGGGTCCCAGAAGCATTACTTCATAAAGCCAAAACAATAAAAGATAGAGATAAACAGGAGCCTACTGGAAGCCTTTTTATTGGTTTTGTAATATCACCAGCTTATGTAATGAAAATCATTCACAGCTTTATTATGAAAGACCAAAGAGGCTGGTGCACAATCAACAGGATGCTTAAAATGCCTCCCCCACACCGTAAAGAGTTATTCAAAAACCAACTGACCTATATTTAATAACAGGGGCTAATCTATGCACTCAACTCTCAAAACACCTCAGATAAAGAGACATAAAAAGTACAAAACCTACAAACTATAAACATTAAGAGAACTGTAATGCTTCAATGATTATGAGCATGCACTATTTTGTAAAATTGTTACATTACTTTGGGTATTTGTCACACCAACAATTTAACATCCTTTCAGCTGGAGGGCTATATTACATTGTAACAGTCATCAATGTACATGCCATAAACACAATGTACATTAAAATCATTATTTATGTGACCTGTAACAATCACAAACAGAAGAGTTGATAACCCTATGAGATCTTGTTACCATAAATAACATCACTTATAGGTTAGTTTTAAGAAGATGAAGTTACACTGTTCCGTAACTAGTGACCACAAGATAAGATGACTACGGAAATATTTATAAACATACACATAAAACAAACAAAGCCTACAACAGAGCATAATTACACGATGTAGCATTCCCACAGAAAAGGGTGGCAAGTATAATCTATATAGACAAATATTCAACACAAAACAGAGGCACATTGTGCATACAATAGTTCATCATTGCTACATCTAGCAATGTTCCAAGTTCTATCTTGGGAACTATTAAGTCATGAACTAAATTAAGGTTAGGAAGAAACAGGAAAATGTGTATTCTAAGGGTCTTTGGCCATTTCTAGTTACCGAACAGTCAAACCTCAAAATGTGTTCATACATTCATGTTAAACTGCACCGTGATAAAGTAATATTTTTTTGTAACAAAGAAAAAACAAATATCTAAATGTATGTTGTCATCATATATCTAAAGGAACATACAATATAGACCAATCTATTCTGCTTTCTTCTATTCAACAGTGACTATAGGCGCTGAAATGTTAACAACAGAAAGTTCTACATCTCTTGTATGCAAATTGTTTTTTTAAGGCTATTAATATATAAGTAAAGCAATACCTATTCCAAGGGAAGGAAATAAACACTACTACAAGGCAAGCTGGTTTAGGTGCAGCTTTGTGGCTTCTGGAGTAAAAAAGGTTGCGGATGAAAATTAAACACTACTGATAATTGGGAAAACCACTAAAATAAAATAAAGATCCTTGAGGACAGGTTCTGCCAGCTATATGAGCTGGGAGATCAGGGTTTGTTAGATTGGCATTTAATAAACAGAAGACTGGAAGTTACAGCAATCATGCCAATTACAATGTTTCATATTTATAGGGTGTAAAGTGCTGATTATTTATATGTTTTAATGACTGTTCCAGCATAGGGAATTGTTATTTCAGAGAAACGTAAACATTCTTTATAACACACTTGAAAATCACATCATAAAGGAGACAGCAATTTTATAAGCTGAAAACCTATTCATGAGAATATCACAGACTACAAGGAAATGTCAATTTGCAAATTCATTTCTGTGGGGTCTCGGTTCCCATTGCATATGCAAGAGTCCACTCCTCCTTTTATACCATACCTTCATATGGAAAAAGAATGTGGACTTGTTTTAATCCTGTAGCAGTTTTTTGCTTTGTTTTTGTGTGTATAATGCAAAAAAAGTTCTATTTTCCCAGTTCCCGAATGCTGTGAATATTAAAGCCACCAGGCCCAACAAATTTTACATAATTTATTCAACAACACAGCATGGAATGTTCCGTATCCCACTACAATCTTCTAATAGAGGATTTGCTTGTCAGAAGATGTTACATTATTGAAAATGGTAAGTTATGGTTAGGCTGCAGCCACATGGAGATGTTTTGTGCTAATTTATTTGAACAATAGACTTTTTTGGTTACTGTATATTTCATGGGAACAGTGTTCTAATTTAGAACATGAATACCCGTTAATCCCCAAATGCTGTGTCTGATTATCTGCTGTAATGTAAATTTGCATACCAGAGCTTCACCAAATGACCTGAATGAATGGGAACTAGCAATTACAGCTAGAGGGTAAGGGAGTGGAGGAGAAAGATAAGCAATAGTTTTTTTTGCAGCATCAACTGTTAAGGTCAAACCATGCAAATAAAAACAGAGGCGTTAATGTGGTAAGCAAACCAGACATTACAGTTCCTCCAAAAACAGAACACAGGAGCACCTGGCACGTAGCCCAGATGCTTTTGATAATTACCTGAATACCCCTCCTTTCAAACATGTTGGGGCTTGATAAACTACAACCCATTCATCTCCCTCATAGCATTCCCATTTGCTTTTCCAGTCCTGAAAGCCTCTTATTTTCCCAGGAGGGAAACAATTATCATAGATAAAAGAAATCATCCTTGATGCTAACATGACTGGAAAACACCCGGTTGACGTGGATCACTGAGTTATCTCTGCTCTTGCCTTGAAGCTGTAGATGTTCAGCGCTGATGTCCTAGAACACTGTTGCTACAATTCTGCTTTTGGTGAACCCGCACTAGAAAGGATTAATCATTCCTGAATCTAGATTACTATTCTTTTCTTAGGGAAAAACACGACTTTAACATTTCTCACTGGTGTGGCCTATTGATCCTTGATGGTTCAAGATGAGATATGTAATGGAAGAATACACTTATAATACTGCTCTACAACATTTTTATACCAAGCATACACTGCCGATGGCTTGGAAGAGTAGTATATCTCTCTGATCCAGCTGAAAGTCTTCTCTGCCTTGGTAAACAGTATTAATGTAGCTAGCAATTGTATTGTGACCTTCATGTACACTCAGTTTGCATTCATTTTGTTTACAAAAAGGGTACAGCTTTGTTGGCTGAAATACTGGACATGGAACATAATGAAGCAGAAACCTGCATCAAGAACTATGCATCCATTTTTAACCCCTCTATTAAGAGAGTTATTGGATATGAAAGCAAAGCGTTTCAGTGTTTAAAGGAAATAGCACAAATGTTACTGTAACAGTCTTGCACTACTACTTGCTGCAGACTCTAGGAAACCAATTCAGGACAATTTGAGGCAACTCACTTGACTCAAATAAGCAAATAAGCCACGTAATTTGTGAAGCACTTATGTCACAATTTACGCACAAGTCTTTAACATAAAGAATGCCAATTAAATCTCATTTCCCAGAGCTTCAGAAATATATTTCAATAAAATTGCAGTGAAATGGACATAAAAAACTACATTTCAGGTTGTAACAAAGAATCTCACTAGTTTCAATGTCATTTGGACATACAGGCTGAACTTCAGCAACTGTGTCGATGACAACTGGGGGACTTGAGTGTTTCATCTTAAGGAAAGGAGACCATGGACCCGATTCACACATAATAGTGTACCTAAATAAACGCATGCTGTGTGCCTATCTTGGCAATTTGTTTGGGGGATTTGCACAATCCAAATGTTATGCATTCAACTATGTGACTAACGACATCCGTAAAAAGGGACGTGAAACTACTGTGTAAGTAGGGAGTTAAGAAAAGTAAGTGGGGGGAAGCATTTAAAGAGGGCAGTATGGGCTGAGTTTGCAAAGTCTGCACAAAGATACGCACTGAGAGTTAAGGTCGCCTTATGAACGCAAAAGTCAGTAAAAATCTGTAGTAACAAGGAGAGTATTATGGGAGTGTCCTTGCCACTTAAATGTGTATTTTGGCTAATCCGCACATACTTATTTCCTTCTCATCTGTGAATCAGGCCCTACGTAACTTCCTCCTTATCTGCTCCCAATGTCATTTTACATATGGCACATATATTAAACCCGAGCAGATCTTACAAAGGACATTTTGGAGAGCCATTTAAAATTTTACCAAAAAAGTAAATAAAATAAAAAAAATAAATAAAAAAAAATTCCAATCATAATAAATAATTTTTATTGTAGACTTCTTCAAAACAAAGGATCAACCATAGCATTTATTCTTAAATTAAAACTGTGTTTCTCGGTAATAAAAGGTCATTTACAAAAATAAGAGTAAAGCATCAGATCAGACCTTACTATTTACATGACATCCACACATTGTTACAACCACAGGGAAAACATGGAAATGTAATGGCATGGGTAGAACATGGTGACTGATCACTGCTGTGTGTACAGTGACAAAATGCTGCAGGGAGAGTTGTGCATATGAAATGAGATGGGGCATTCTAACATCTTGTCTCAACAGCACTTCCCAGTTTACTTGTCATGTGGCAAATGTCACAGCATAAACACCTGGTCCCTGATTAAACATCCGTAGCCTTCTGGGTCTGCACATCTAGAGATCCCTAGATACAATCAGGATACAACATTTTTCAGAAGACTAAATGCTAAAGGCATTGATTGGGTTTGCAGCATAACTTCTAGTTTTAGAAAACTGCTTCTAAAATATTTGTCTGCCTAAAGGGATTAACTGCTCAAGCCATATTCATCTCAGTGCAAAACATCTATATATTTAGATCTACACAGACCTTCAGTGATAGGAAATCTGATACAGTTCAGGGTGTGCTTAGGTGGTCACCCAGTACGTCGTTTTTAAAGGTTTGTATTAAGTTCAAACAATACATATACTCATAAATGAGACACCTATGTGTCATACCATATCAGAAAACGCAATGTATTACAAACTATGACAAGCAATTATGCCCTCAATTCTCACAAGAAGCTTAAGGGTCACATTTTATTCAACACTGATCTGCCATTGTGGTCTGGATGCATATGCATATATGCCTTTCTGGTTTTTCCCCTCTTTTCTGTGCAGTCATATAGGCATTTGCCTGTTTCTGCATCCTGTATACATATTAGCCGATTTCTCAGAAATTCCGAAGCTTCCGACAGAGGAGTCAGATTGCCATCACAAATAGGCATGCCTGGTATTCTAGGACGGTATACAGCTAGGAAGGCTTTAAGAAGGTGTAGATAAGCATGTATCCACACCTATCTCAAAGTTTCCTCACCCCCATCCTTTTTTTTTTTCGTCCCTGAGGCTGCTGTGGCACGCCTCTTTCCTCTACCTAAAGCATGTGCAGCCTTTAAAGACTGCACGCACTCAATCTACATACCTTAATGGTACGTAGATTGCATAAATGAACTACTTACTAGGCATGCGTAGTAGCTCATTTCTTAATTCTCCGCACTTAACCACAAGCTTCTTAAGTGTGAATAAGGTCCCTAATGTACAGTACAGACCTTCTAATCTACATTTCTGAAAAGAATTAAGCCCCATACACCCTACAAGTTTTTAAACGATGGACGATATTATAGATCATTTTAATCGCCAATCAGTCTGCATACATGGGATTTTTGGTTGATCCTTCATTATTCAATGGCTTGATCATTGAAATTAAACTTTAACTTTACATTTTAAGATATGTTATCCAACGATTCTGTGTACTTTGCAACGATCAGGTATGATTGTTGCAGTGTACACACATGCACAATATCGTTTAAAAAAATGTAGTGTGTATGTAGGGTGTAGAAACCTTAAGGTAGGCTATGGGTATCAGAAGTCCACCCATCAAAGAGGAGGAGTCAGCAGTGTGATCGCCCTATGCCTGGATTGAAGGGGTGTCTGATTGAGGATCCCTGAACATCCAGTACTCCCGTTTCTGAACACTATATTGCTCCTTATATTACAAAGAAGTATTTTCAAGAATCTGTTGAAAACCTCACACGCAATCATGAGTCTTATCTGAATAAAAAAAGGGGGATGGGAATTTCACACTATTGCGTGTTCAAGAGATAGCACAGTACCTGGAACATTTTCAGCCATTCCTGAAGGCCTGTGGGAGGTTGCACTGATGTAATGCGACGCCTCTGTTGACCTTGTCCATTCGCTGCCCTTAAGTCTCCAAATGTTGTAGGAGTTGCTGAACATGGCACAAGACCCGTAGTGCTATAAATAACAAAAATGAAGAACCATGATAGTACTTAGTACTGACAATATTTTTCAGAACTACAAAACATATATGATGCATATAATCTACCTGTCTTGTTTTAACTAAGGCAATTTAAATTTCAAGGCTCTGTTATGACAACACAGACACCATTGTTTTGGTGACTGCTGTGCTGGCAGGTATTCCCTTTTCTGCATGTACAGATATGTTGCATTCATTTACTGCTGCTCCATAAGCACTGGCAAACAGGAGCAGCATACACCTGCCACTGATATGAGCAACAGTGAATTTGTGTTTTGTGGGGAGGTGGGGCAAATAGACCTCTTGGAATGCTATGCACCCCCTCAGAGTTAAGTCATATTCCATTGAAATATGGTGGTATGTGCAAGGATATTCTAAGGTCTGCTAAGATTCATATAAATATGCTTCAGAATTCAATCTCAATGAGAAAGCTTTGATGAATTATGCTAAATTGTTTGCTCATACAGATTTATTTGTTGGTCAGATTTTACGTTACAAACTTATCAAATAAGGAAAACTACACACAGAAAATGATGTTGCACTTCTATTGGACAACAAATCGTGAAATTGTAAGTTAATTAGCTGGGGTTTTCTTGGAAGAAAAAAAAGGAACGTAGCCTGAATGGACCTCTTGGAGACATCATTAAAATTGCTATGCACCCCCCTCAGAGTTCAGTCATACTCCAGTGAAATATGGTGATGTGCACAGCTTTCATAGTGCCAATTTCAATTGCTCCAAACTTGGGGACAATATCTAGTTTTACATCAACCTAACTAATATATAATAAATGATTTAGTGGCAAATGTTTAGGATAATAGAGATTATAAAAAGAAAGCAGACATGCATGGCTTATGTATATTGCTGTGCTGAAATAAATGCCTAAACAGAAGAACAGCACCTGATAATCGTTTGAGTTAATATATATAGCACTGTATTCTCTGTTCTCCTAACACGCAGGCAAATATTGAGATTATCATATTATTCATGCTCCTTCGTTGAATTTGAGGGTTTTAATTTGTATACATGCCATATACACTGGCTCAACTGTGGAAAGCTGTGTATACAGAGGCAGCTCGGATTGTCACACACACTCAAGGGACCGGGTGAGTATGTCACGCTACTCGAGCATGTAATCAATTTCTCAGGCATCATACATTTATGGCTAACATTCCCAGTGGGCATTTACCCCATCGCTTACTAATTTAATACTTTGCCCTTCAGTGTCACATTGTAATATATAATGCACTCTAGAATTTAAAAGGGTTAACAGTCAAGCAAAATGAATTGCTAACCAGTTGTGGGGCTCCGACTTTTGAAGCCATTTGATCATTGATAACAGAGGGGATGCGTGACATCACGTGTAGGTATGACCCAGCAGTCTTTTAGATCTCAGATAGAAAGAACAGGGGCTCAGCTGATAGCCTCACACTGCTTTATCCAAATTTTCTTACATCTCATGTTACTTTGAGTCCCTCATGACCTTTTAATTTCCAAGTGATTGCCACTACTTAAAGCACTTAAATATAGAGAATACATTCTACAATCTGAGACATACAAGGTTTCATTAAAATAAAAGCTTTGTGTTTTACACCATTTAGAACACAGGGGAATATTCTAAAGTCTGCAAGATTCATATAAATATTCTTCAGAATTCAATCTCGGTGAGAAAGCTTTGATGGTTGCTCATACAGATTTATTCGTTGGTCATATCTTACTTTACAAGCTCGTCAAATAAGGAAGGCTACACACAGAAAATGATGTTGCACTTCTATTGGACAACAAATCTTGAAATTGTAAGTCAGCTTTTTTTTTTATTGTACTGGTTAGATAAATATATTAGTTAGCACTCGCCACTGCAGTAAACTGTGTGATCATACAGATCTTATAGTGAAGCGATTAAGTGTGACTGCAGAGGACAACTGAGTATGGGCAAGGCATTCTAGCTACTGCTCTGGGCTGTGAAGCACACAATCATTTGGGGAGGAGGAGTTATTTGGCTTACAAAGCTCTATTACAGGACCTGCAACAAAGAACTTCCAAAGTTAAGACACCTGCAGGGATATCACTTCACAATGCTTTACCATCTAGATATGATCAGACTCAATGGTTACAAGTAACTCTCTGAATGTCACGTGGTGATATAAACTTATTATTGGCAATTCCAAAGGTAATGTAATTACATTAAGGAAAAAGTTAAAACATTGTGGGCCTGATTCAAGTAGCCTCACACCTGCGTTATTTGTGGTGCTAAGCTAATTGTGCATGGTTTTTTTGCATTTTTAATTGCATCTCAGTGACATGCATAAAAATCAGCTACCGTAATAGATGGGAAATAGCGCAACTTTTTCCCATCTATTGCAGTGTCAATGTCTAATTGAATCAGGCCCTTTACGTTTTACTAGAAGCAGGAAATCTTGTCTGCTAATTTTTAATTATACTGGCACAACAAACGCATTCAGAAATTAAGCAAGAGAGTAAAATATAGTAGGTACATCACAATATGTGAAGACAATAGAGATTTTGCTTCAAACTAAAATGTGGGGGGGAAACATTTATCATCTTTCCTGCTGCTTATACCTTCCAAAAAGATGGAACTGAATAACGGTTGTGATAATTATATGAGAAAATAGATTTACTCCCCTCAGCTTTGCTTAAACCTTGCAGAGTTGGATTTTCAACAGAGCCACCAATTAATCTGCTGTTATTCATGACTAAAAACTACCCTCTGGAGTAGTAATGAAAGCAAAGCTGTGTTCAAATTAGAGAAGAAGCTCAGCAGCTGGTGAGACAGGATGTACACTCCAGTCATGACCAAAGCAGCTATTATTGAATTTAATTACCTTGTATACTCTGAGCCTTTGCAGGGTTTCTTTCCCAAAGAGAAAGATCGGACCTCGGATCCATGGTCCAACTTTCTCTTCATCTGGAAAAACAAAAGGAAAAATAAAATTGTAGATAAGGGACACAGAAGCTGAAAAACTTGCTGTAA
>WWET01000629.1:110748-133157 GCA_011038615.1 Limnodynastes dumerilii
GGGTCACTGAAGCGTGGGCTGGGCACACAAGAAAGAAGCAGTAAAGCAAGGGGGAGGAGAGAACAAAGAAGCAAAGGCATAGCACACAAGAGAGAAAGAGAAGCAAGGAGCAAACAAGAGGCAAAGAGAAAGAGCTCACAAAGCAAGAAAGGAGAGAGAGCGTAGGTGGAGTATGCCAGGCAGGGGCGGACACAGAGAGACAAGCAAGTGCGGAGCAAGCGAGGTAAAGTGTTGTATACACACTCATATTGAAACATGCAAATACACAGCAGTTACTGCGTGTGATGTGAAAGCGCATGTGAAAATATAGGAAACGGTAGGATAATACATGTTGCATTATTAAACAATTGCCGTCTTTTTAAGTACATATGGAGTTTTATTGCAGTCTTTTCTAGCTTCAGTCTGTCAGCATATTCGTGTCAGGTGTTCTTTTTTTTTTTTTTTTCAATAAGCAACATTAATTCTCAAGTACAGCCAGAAATGAAAACTAAAGCTTGGCATAAGCCAGCAAGCAGGAGCTGGCCGACAAATGGGAGTCTTTTCCCAATATCGGCAACACTCACCTCATCTACTGGGACCGATGCTGAAGAGGGAGTAGCTGCAGAGATTGACAGGAGGCCCTTGTAGAGGATTGGCTGCACGGATATCAGAAACTTGGGCCTGATATATTTTAAACATGCCATAGCATCAAATAAATGTACCAGAGCATTTCTGCTACAAGTTCCCATTTGAAAACTGCATCCTGATCATTTACTACAGCGATTGTTTGTCCAAAATCTTAATAATGGTATGACTGGCCAATAAGCACTGTAGTGTATGGCCAAGTTTACTCAATAGGGGAAACTATTAACATTTTTGTCTCTTCAGTCCTCACAGGGGAGTACAGAATGTGAAACTAATAACAGCCACAATACAATGCTATGCTTTGATATACACCTGGCACATGAAAAGGACTGCACTTGCAGTAGTGTATAGTGAAACAACAATCTGGCATCATGGATTGTCATAGACAGTGCCTCAAATAAATGCTTTATAATGCTTATGCAGAACGGCTGTCTGAAGCTGCCATTTGAATCCTTGGGACAGATCTGGACAAGAGCCATGTGCTAATTTGATTCCGCCTTTTCACCTATACAGGCTGGCTCACTGAAATGTACCACCATAGAAGCACATGGACAGAGAGAGAGCACATGGCTGTTTACATCTTGAACATGTACAATGTCAAGCATGCATTCTATGTAAAGCATCTGCCAGAACAGCAGGACATACCATCCACTTCCTGCACAGATCACAGGGAACTTATTAGGTAACCGTTTCACATTACACAAAACACTTGTTATATTCTAATCTAATATTTTGACAACATATTATTAAATCAGTGTACATGAACTCTTTTGGTATCCAGAATGATTCATGTGATTGTAGTACTAATAATTATAATGATTTTAAGAAGCACATAGGATCTGAATTATTAAGTGATTTTAATACTTGTTTCCAATCATAAAAACAAAGAACTTTTCTTTATTAGACATTAAAAGCATGTTTATTTATATTGTATAGGCAAGGGGGGGGAAAAATAAATACAAAAAAAAATAAAAAGGTATTACCCATTGTTACTTAAACACAATGGGCCTGATCCAGAGCTACGCTGGGCCGCTGTCAGTAAGTACAGGCAGCGTAGCTGTGGTGCACTCCCCCTGTGTGAGCTGGCTGAAGGCTACCCTAACTTCAGCCGGCATAACTGTGTGTAACTACACTCACACAGGGGCGTAATCTGACAAACCCAGCCCTCCCCCCCTTCCGTAACTACAGCGTAGTTATAGTGCAGCACTGCCCTTCGTCCGTAACTACGCTGTCGTTATGGACGCCAGATCCACGGCACCCGGAGCCATGGATTACGCCTGGCAACATCTGCCGGGCACAAGCGCAGAAATGCACACACGCCATACGCACACGGCCGCCATATAAACGGCGGCGGCCGTAGGTCTAGATCAGGCCCAATGATTCACGTATGCTTTTGATGCATTTGGGTCAATGGTTAATTCTGCAATTATGTTTAAGTGTACAGAGTAATGGCTAAATTATAATAGACGATAATGGGCTAAGAATATATCTAATACACAACTTTTGTCTGTGATAAAAACTAAACCATTTCATATTGGGCACAAATGTTCCAGCAATGGACACTGCTAAATCAAAGATATTCCAGAAGAATGATGATCATCACTGCATTTACATGATGACCAGAACATTTCACTGCTTGTTTGCAACCTTGTTTAAAACCTGTAACTGTTTATCACTTGCAATGTACCATCGTATCATCAGCAACACAGTGGAAGCAACCATTTTGTCGGCATAGACAATATTCATTTAAAAAAATGTGTTGATTGTAATCTGAAAGGCTAAAATAGGTCATGAGCTTCAACATGGCTGCTACTACTAGGCTCTCACTATGCAAACAAATGTGATTATTTTTCCATAAGCAAATATTTCATATAAAAAAACCCAGTGTTTAATTATGCCAGATTGCGAGTACCATGACAAACTTCATTGTAAAGTTTATAATTACTGTACATAATTGGTCAAGTCATGAAACTTACATTCCATCTAATCATTCTCTTGATTACTCAAGCAGCAATGCAATAATCCAGAGATACCCAGTTCTTCTGCATGCACTAAGGTACATTAATAAATATGTTCTAGTAGCTAAAACAATAGTATAGTTATTTTTAAAAAAAACCTAGTGTGCAGAAAAAGTTGCTGTAGTAGTTTAGTTTAAGAGTTGCAGTGTTTCTCATCCTCAGGATCACCTAACAGATCAGGTTTTCCAGGCCTCCCTGCAGGAGAACAGACTTGTTAAGTACGGACTGTTAAAATTTAAATTAATCAATCGAAGTGGTTAGAGGAAGCAATCTGGGTATTTTCTGTACGATTTCACAATATATCTATAAAATCACAGAAAAAGTTGTACAATACATTTGGGAATGTGTATATATATATATATATATATCTGTTATTTTGCAAAGTAAGGCGTTTATAGATATATACTCAATCATTTAATGTAATTATATTAATTTGTAAAAGAGGGATGGTAAGAAACATTTATATGTATTTAAAAAAAAAAAAAATAATACATAAATGAAAACTCCAGCTCCAGCTTTTGGTTGGGTTAAAGTTAATTTTCATATAAAACTTGGGGAAATTATTATGTCCAGACCTACCCTACTCCCTTCTCCCCCCCCCTCCTTGCTACTCTCTCCCCCCCCCCTGTTACTGTTACTATCATGTTTAAAACTGCAATGTACTTCCTCTTTTTAGTTTCTGGTAAAGTCCTAAAGTAGCATTTTCCTTTCCAGAAAAAAAAAAATATTCTACAAAATCTGTTAACTTTAGGTACATATTGCAAACTGAAAAATGTCACACTATATCTATGTTCAGGTTTAGACAAATTTAAGGGATGTTTGTGAAGGGTTCAAACACATCTCCATCGACAGGGCCCAATACATTTCAGATTAGACATTTTGTAAGCAAGACTAATAGATGTTCAGAAAGACTGTGATGCTACTGCATTTCAATGAACAATGGATGTTCAATTGAACTGCAACAGCACCATCTTGTGTTTTGGAAAGGAACATCCAAATCAAAGCATTTTTTTTTATTAGCTTGACACTCACTATATTAATATCTCCATATATATTTATCTCTCTACATTCTGGACCAGATTGAAGTCCAGATGCCCACTGTATCCTGAGCTGATAAGTTCTATGCTTGTTAACGTTTGTAAAGCAGTGCCCAGAACTACTAAGGGCCTTAAACCTAAAGATCAGACAATTAACTGTCAAACCTCAACAAGCACGGACAGAAACCTTCTGAAATATGCCCACCACCCAATTCTTACAGACATTTTATAGCTTCTCCTGAAACATAGGCCAAGAAACTATTTATTGTACTCTGTGCAGGAATGGAAGTAATTCTAACTAGCTCTTTCATGTTCCACATGTTGAGCCTTGTGTGAGGACATTGAAAGAAGAAAAATCTACTCTATGTGAAAGGTGACTGAAAGCGAATGGCACTGAACTTGCTTATTGTAAACAGCATCTGATTTATACAGTACTTAAGCTGCACAACCAATTCTAGGATTCATTTGCTATACGAAAGGTCATGCTGATAATGAAAATCATCTGAGAGGTAAAGGGGCTAATATGGATTGTGGGAATAATTATGACACTCATAAGGTCACCAGTAAGTGATTCTACTCTTCTGGTAATCGAACCACTGCTATGCCAAGTCAGTTTCAAAAGCAACTAATAGAACGCTTCCTTTTATCAGGAGCAATATATCAAAACCAAAGGGAGGAAATATAAAAAGACATCTACAAGTTCTACTCCTTCAAATCTGTCCAGGGAAGAACATAAGGCGACTATGGAAATTAATTCATGGAAACCTCTCGGACAAAGGGGGGTAAATCTTGTTATTTAGCCAATGGATCTTTACATTTCTGAAGGTTATATGCACCTATATGATAAGAAATGATATAAATTGGTGATGTTTGATCCAAGGGAAAAAAATTTTTTGAACAACTATTGTAACTTATACAAGGGGCAAAATAACATGTTATTATCTCCATTAAAGATTTTAAGCTCTTTTAGGTTAAACATCCCAGGGTTGCCACCTCTTATATGCTAAGCTAAGTGCACAAAAATGAAACGATAGCTCCAGCCCAGCGTTTCAGGAAATGGCAGTTTGCCCAAGCAAGCTAGTAAATATCTTGATGTCCACCATGGAGATTTGGAGACTGATCCAAAATTTGGCAGTAATTGCAAAATAGGTGCAAGTGTACAACTCGGCTTTACCACTTTGCAAGCTAAGGAGAGCAAATTAATTTTCATGCTTTTGCATGCAGGTAAAATATTTTACTTTTGTACCTAGAACTCCAATATTGCTAATGTTTAATCTATAAAGTTGAACTGAGAAACTTCGCCTCTCAATTATAATTCTGATTTCAGTTTAAATTTCCTCCCCTTGTGGTTTAAGATGGTATTGCTCAGGTCTACACTTTCACCTAAAAAAAGGTCTAAGTGCAATTCTGGATCAGAGTGTACTTCTTACCCTCTAATACCAGACATACGTTTGATAGCTTATCCAAGATCATTGGGACACTCAAATAATCACAATCATTTGCCATGAATTAGGTTTGCAGGCCGTGCATGAATTTCTTATGACGATGTAATGCTGAATTTAATGAATTTCTGGTTGAGCTACTATCATTTGTGCTCACCCATAATTATTTCACTTTTTGTCCAGTTACAAAAAACAGCGACAGGCGTGGCCTGCACACCAAAGTATGCAAACCTTTTTCTCGATAGTGTGAAAATCAACGTGTACACAAAATGGAAACATATTCCACACGTAGCACAATAGACAAAAATCATTCACCTTTTTGAATCTACCCATTAAAGTGGGAGACGATGGTGTACTACATACAGCTATGTATAGGAAAAGTACATCCACCAATAGTTTACTATTGCGTATTAGTGCACATCTCCCGGCCTCTATTCAGCGTGATTGTTCCTTGGAGATGGATTTTGAACGGAGAGCACAGGAGTTATCCACGAGATTACAAGATAGAGGATACAGTAAACGCTCAATATAGGGCTTATGAAACCACCAAAACAATTGAATCGTACACAGCTATTTTATAATCAGCAGAAAAATAAAGGGGATTATAAAATACGCTTTGTCACTAACTATTCCAACCAATGGTGGGAGATACAACATATTTTAAATAAGCATTTTCCTATTGTCACCACGAACCATGATTTGGCTGCAGTTTTAGGAGAAAGGGTTTGTACTAGTAGGAAACCATCTAAAAATCTCTAAGATCATGATGTAAGAAGCTATTTTCAGAGAGATCAGAAGCCCTTAAAACCAGTCGGTGGCTCACATGCTTGTGACCATTGTCAGATACATAAATACATGAAGACTACGAAAAAAATGTATAGACCGCTTTAGTCATATTCACGCTATCTCTTTATTTAAAAAGGAGTGATTTATTGTCTAATAACGTCCTTGTTCGTACAAGTACATTGGCATGACCAAACCTTCACTAAGGGTAAGACTTGGTGAACATTGGCAAAACATACGGTGTGCTAACAATTGTAGCCAGACACCATCTATTACATCATGATAGTTGTATGGATGCAACGCAATTGTTTGGTATGTACAAAATAATGACTGACAATAGGGGTGGTGATCTTGTAAAAAAAAAAAAAAAGGTACAACAAAAGGAAGCGGAGTTCATTTATTTCATGGACACAGTATTCCCCTCGAGGGGATGCATGGAAAGAACAAGTACTCCTCATGTTTTTAAAAATGTCAAGTACTTGTTTCAATAATAACCAATTGACCCAGCAAAATGATGATATTCTACTATGGAGGATTACACAGTGGAAACACGGTTTCAAATGTAGTGTCTTATATAACTTTAATAGTGGGATCTAATGTTTGCTTTTGTACTAAATAGTACTGGATGAAAATATTCCAATTTCACCAAATTATTACAAACTAGAAGACATTTTATACATGTGACAAAAAATATTTCATATAAATATATTTAATTACATGAAAATGATGCATTGGAATCCTTTTAAGGATGTTTGTCTGTTACATGTGCAAATAATAATACATATGCAGAGTACACATAGAACTCAATTAGAGTGTCTCTTGAGACCATATAATAATGCACATTATCTCTCATTATGCTGAGCACCCTTCAACCGGTTTTTCCATCTGTGATGGCTGTATTTGGGAACGCTGGCTCTCTTGCGGGCAATACTCTAAAACCATCTCTATTCACTCACGGGATAGAAGTGTATAAATAAATATATTTCTGTTGGGAATTACTTGTTTTTGGTATAACATCATAGTGGGATGGCAAATTAATAAATAACGTTGTTTGCTCTATGTCTATGGGTTTTCCAATACAATTTGTTACACATTAAATTGCTGAGGAATAAGTGTATTATGCTGCCTCTGTGTCATTCGGCACCGAACTTGATTATGTAAGTAGCCCTTGGTATAATGGTGTAAGGTGCAGAGTTCTATATACTAACTAAAACAATGTTAAATATGGATTTTTAATTTAGCGTCAGACATAAATGTTGATAATTACCTATTTACACGGTCACATTTAGTTTAAGTCATGGTAATAACAAAGATGGATTGTTAAGTAGTTTTTTGGATTGGCGTACACTATATTTCTGGCAATTCTCTAACCCTTGTGAGTTACACACAACAATACTTTATTAGGGTCATTCGCACACTCTTCTCTAAATAGGAGGCTTGCTTGGCTTCCAAGTTTAGTGGGGTTTTATTGTGACTAATAGACTGTGCCTGAGATTAATACGAATTGTCTGGTCACAAATATTCTTCTTGTCAGCCTATACAACAGACACATTCAATGGCAATACAAGTATTAAAGGTGATCAACCTGTCAAGAAAGTTCCTGGAATACCATCTTAAACCATTTGGACCATGAAGTACTGGTAGCCATCTGAATTATAATGTATACAATGAATATATAGTGTTTATATGGACAAGTCCTTGGCACTATGCCTTACACCAAGTTTAACTTGACCTGTTCTATGTTGGGACAGCTAATCTACTTAAAACGGTGTCTTTTTCTAAACGTTTATATTTTGCTGTTGCTACTCCAGATCAACAATCCCCTTTTTCCATACTTTTATATGGATTGGTTGACGCCCAGAGATTGGATGAATTATAACAAAAAAAAAAATTCAAAATCTAGGGGAGGGAATTACATGAATGTTTTCCATTATAATAATGCCTCTTGCTTGAGGCATCTTAGACATTAGGCAAGTAATTTTGTAATATACACAGACAGGCTCCTGGAATCACAGTTTCTGGAAAACACTAATCTGATTTCTCTTCTACAAATCCACAATCGAAAAGTTTCCTCAAAAATAAGTGATGGTAAATTAAAAAGAAAAAAAATAGAAAAAACGTAACACTCCTAGAAATACATATCATATACCAATTTTCCGGAAGAATACCATAAGCCCTTATGAGGCTACTTAAAGCCCAGGATCCGAGGGCAATGGCTCAGTGATGACAGACACCAGAGTTAGAAGGATTTGCACTCACCTCTCACATAAAAGGAATGGACTTTTAGAGGTGCATTTGTTTTATGTTTTTACCATTTCCATTTGTGCATAATAAAAAGGTTTAACTTAACGATAAAGTGCTAGATTTTTCTTTTTTCCCTTTTATGTGACAACACATTGAGAAATTCTGAAGAGTACAAGATGATCACAGAGGATTATATTTTGAGGTTTTTAAATTTGTTATTTGCTCTATCCCTGATCCAAATGTGTTTACTATCATCTGGTTGTCGTGTTTACAATTTTATGGGTATTATTATAATATGTTTAAAAGTGTACATTGCATTTTAGTGTATTTTTCTTTTATTACAATCCCAATTATATAGTTGTACAACACACATATACCAGTGCTCAGTGTTCTTCATCAACTTAAACCTTAATGTTCAAAAATCCCTCCATCAAATAAATCATGCCAAGGATAAATATTCTATTTTTTTTCCTGCAGGTCCACCATTATGTCTCAAACTGTTCGATATGTATAAAATATAGTATAAAAATTTGGGCCACCCCCTATATACACTTTTTCAGTCCATGCCATCATGTGGCACACTCACTTTACATTAGTGAGTCCTGCTCACCCATTACTGCCAGCATGTATACAGAGGCTTCTAAACTCTTCCTGCAAAACTTCTCTCTCTTAGGTAGCGATCATGCCAGTTTTCTCTCACCCCTTTTATTGCCGTAGGTGTGGAGCAGACTGCTGATTTACCATGGTCACTGGGAGTGCCCCCTGCTGCTCTTGTTTATGGATACAAGTATGGAAATTGCAACAGGAAACTTGGTTAGCGCTCTCTCCCCTATACTGTGGCAAGGGCGATCTTGCAAATATTACCTTTGCTCTAAAAGGTATGGACGATTAGAAAGGTTCTTTTACTCGCCCATAGAGCAACAACCAAGCACATACCCTTCTGCCTTTTCCTGCAAAAACGTTTTCCCTTTTTCGGATGGACTCCCTAAAGAGACGCAAGAAACCGGTATTGGATTACCATATTAATACCCGTTTAATCTTACAACTCCGTTGCATATCCATTTTTCTGATACGGTACGACATGTCTTCTCGAACAAGATTCTCCAATTAAATTATAAGCCATCAGAGTCTTCAATTCTTTCTCTCTTCCCTATGCAGCCATTTAACATGTGGGCTGTTTTAAAGACTTGCGTGTGGATCTGTGGCTGTACAGAGCATTTATCTGTATGGGAGACTTAAGGTAACCTTATAGCAGCTAAACTGCACACTCCGCAACAGAGGGGGGAGAGACGGGAGATCACCCCCCTCATCCATGCGGACTGGCAGATCTATGTGTGTATGGAACGCACAAGGAGGTCTGGGTGTCTTCAAGAACAAGCAGATAGGAATAGACACCTATTACACACATCCATTTACTGCTGTAATAGGATAAGTATTCTCAAACTATTACATATTACTGGATATGGCTTTGGCTGCTATATCTAGTAATGTTGTGCTTTGACTGCACTTAAAGGTTAGTATGTTATTGGCAGAATGAGTAAGTGGTATTGTTTGTACATAGAAACCATAGTAATAATACTGCCGTCTGTACACTCTTCCAAAAATAGACACGTCAGAAAGCTCCAACATAATGCACATAGGACAAATGTCAATAAGCCATCACTGCTAGCAATGAACAACACAATGATTATATATATGTATCCTAGCTTAATAAATATCACCGTGCAACCACCTTTGTTTCAACGTTAATGATTATTGGGCCAGACCCAGTAGTCTGCTGCCACTTAGACTGTAACAGCTCTGACAGTCCTGTTCACCTACCTCACACATGGTCACATTGTGGAATTCTGGATCTGGTTCTATATATGTATATCAGGATTAGGGGCCGGATCCAGACTCCTGCACGCTTTCTGTACATGTGGGAGTCTGTCCGTCCGACAGAGAGGGGAGTGAACACCCCGTCACTCCCCTCTCTCATGCGTGCTTTATACCTGCCTTAACTAAAGCAACCGCTGATCCGCACGAGTGGGATACCACTTCCACACTGTACAATTACCATGCTCCCCCCACACTTTAGCGGGCGGAGAGGAAGCACAGTCCATTTCCTAGAAAATGGCATCATATGGAACTAATGCAACACCAGTAGCGCCCTCCAGTCAAATCATGGCACTTACGTACCTTGCGTGTGTCAGTGGCATAACGTTCTTAACTCTGGATCCGGTCCTAGATCATCAGCTCAACTTCACTTCTATCTTATAATAAAATTTCTACCCTTCAGTTTTAGGCCCATATTCTGACCACTGGATGTATTGCATATACGTCCGGAGTTTACCAAAATTTGATACTGCGCATGTGTAGTAATTTTTTTTTACATAATCTACATATCTTTTCATTACGTAGATTGCATATATGCGGTCTTAAAGCAAGTCTTCCGTTGTGGTTTGAGTGATCAGACCTGTGTATATTGCGTCTGTACAGTGGGTTTTTTTGTGCAAGTGCTGTTGTGGATTAAAAGCTTAGAAGACTGGAGCATAGTAAAATGAAAACATTATTTCCATTCTATATGCAAATTAGCTAATACTGCACCCAAACCATACATTGTGCCAGTGGAGAGATGTGGCAGTATAAAGTGAGTACACATTAATACAGTTTCTGTCAAATCTGACCTCTGACTAACATTACATCTAGTCCTGATCGCCTGGCTGGGTCAAATGATTTAAACCTGCTTTAAAAGAAAAAGAAAAAAGAAAAAGAAAGCCACCATTGTTCAGCCTGGCAAAGATTGGTAGTGTGGTGTATGCCGATGCAATCCTTTCAGCAGATTGTTCCAGCAGCTGCAGGTCAGAGGTTTGCTGTAAAATTGGACAAGTGTGTATTATGGATTGGGTGTTGCATCTACAACCTTGGTCTGCTGTAGTATTGTTAGACAGTCTGGTCTGGAGTTGTATCATAGAGTATTGGACATGTGCACACCCAGCTCAATTCACATTTTTCAAGTCAATATATATTAATATATATGTATATTAGATATATATGCGTGATATATATACACACTTGATTGTAATTTCTCTATATTTAATAGAGAATACAGTTTTTAGTTGCCTTGTGTTCAACAAGCATATTTTCTGCAAACAATACAACATTAGGGTCTACATACTCCCAGTTTATTGCATATTGCTAAGGATGTTACACTTTCCCCATTACAATATACCTAGTATCATGTAAGCTTTGGCATTTATCACTAGACATGTTCTATTCCTTTAAAGTGTCATTGTCATTGAGTCACATAACAGTCACAAACCTCCCTGTTACTACCAGATAAACTGTACATACATACAACCCCAATGTCCTACAATGAAGTCTGCAAGCAGGGTCCTCTTACCCACTGAGCCTGTTTCTTATTACAGAATCTTGTTTTATAAGGGTTGTTCAAATTTTAAAGTGCTACATAATATGCTGCCACTATATAAAACCTTTTATTATTAATATTAATGATAATGTTACATTACATATTATATGATGAAGGAATAAGAGTGATAAATACATATATAAACATCAACTAAAGACGTCAAGGGCTGTTATACAGAGTTTATTTCATACCTCTGTATTAATCTTGTGTAATGACCTACAGATTTCAGATGGTAGGCCTGGTGCCCTATGACCATGTATAGTCATCAGCCTGATGGACGCTCAATATAACTAATACACAAGATGAACGAGAGCTGAACACACAGATACCATAATGGAAGTATTTTTACTTCTCATGATCACGCTCCAGCCATTTTCAAACCTTAAGTGCAACATTTACTTATTTTGGAGCTTAATTTTCACATAGCAGTGATAAATAAAACAATCAAAACAGAGCTTAAGACAGAAAAAAAAAACTTCAAAATATGCCGTTCAATGATTGGCATAGAAAGCGTGTGCATCTAGAATATATTAAACACATACATTCTCCCTGTTGCGCAATATAAAAGAATGATAGATTATTAGGCTATTAACAGCAAAACTAATAAGTGACTATTTCCAAAAACAGTGGCTGGTGTCAATATATAAATAAATGATTTTCAAACATGTAAGTTTATGAAATCAATTCACTTTAACTATTTAAAAAAAATAAAATAAACGTTTTTCGTTAACATGTAGTAGACTAGTTCAAAGCAGCAGCTCAAAACAAAAAAGTGACATTATTTATCATTTTCTATGTAATATATGAGGCATAAAGATCGTTGCTCAAGTTTTAGGCTGACCTACCCACAAGAGCCACAGTGTTAGTCTGTGCTGTAAAAAACTAGTTACAGCAGGGGCAGACTTACATGTAAATGTAAAACACAATGTGAGATAGATAGAAACATAAGCAGATAATGACTTAATCTGGAGAAGATGCAGCCCATTAATTTTACAATTTTCTCAAGTCAAGTATAATAAAAAAAAAACACATAAAATCTGCATCAAATACCCCATGAACAACACGGTATAAGAAGGTTACTCCAGAGACTTATCAAAATCTGAACAAGTGACACTGTATTCTAGTAATATAAAGGACAGTACAAAGCCACAGATAAAGTGCTGGGGATTATCTATATATAAACTATATCACAAGTGTTGTATAGCGACTTGCTATTTTTATTTACACACGCTGTAAAGAGAGCGCTCGTCCAGTCTGTGGAAATTACAAAGACTTACATTTCATGAAGATTTACTAAAATAATAATGAAAGACAAAGCAGATACAAAAACTAATGTCCAATTTAAGGCACATTGCATATATCTGATTAGTTGCAAGAACTAATATTCAGTAACACTGCAATACTGCTTGACCCAGACATATTGAAAATATTATTGCAGTTGACTTACAGAAGAATTCTCCCCAATACTCCACCCCAAACTGCAAAATTATGAAGGGGGATTTTCAAGCTTGGTACTTACACGTCTACGGCAAAAAGGCAGGCCATGGGTGATTATGCTAATACAAAAAGTCTTCATCGCTGTTTGGGGTGGCAATCTCTCTTTAACACTTGTAAGATCAATAGGGACCAAATCATAATTTAGGGAAGCTTTTTCAGACTTTGACATCCTTGTCACACAATAGCTTTCTGGTGCTAATATATTGAACAGTTCATATTCATAATCTGATGGCTTCCTGTTCTGATGAGCCCAGAGGGTCTCTAAATCCCAAGGCCTTCTCTCCTCAAGTTGTCCCTGTGAAGTTCTGACCTATGTGAAGCATGCTGAAGTGCATGCTATCTTAGTATAGCAAGGAATTATAAACGCCAAATGAGGAGCAGACTGCTCCTGTCATTCAAACAGCTGTTGGTCCCTCCCATGCCAAGAGACAAGCAATTACTGTGTAGTGTGACACTATAAAAATGTAGCATTCTACAGGATCTCTTATGTACAAAAGGAAAAAAAAGGCTTAACAGCATATTAAAGACATTATGGTAAAATGACACATTATCTAAAATAAATACAAATAAAAAGAATAAATCTAATGTGACACTGCAGACTTTCTTTCATGAATGGTGAAATCACTGGTTATATTGGATATTACAAAAAAAAATTTAAAAAGATTTCAGCTAATAAACTGTGCACAACAATGCGGGGGGATAAAAAAAATGAATGTGCACAGTGCATCATTACCTGACTATATATATATTTGCATAATTTTCCTTTTTTAGTTCTATTTGACACTTAAAGTTGTGATTATGCTATCTCAAAGTTAAAAACGAAAGGAAAAAGTGAGTTCTCTTTAAATCTCTATAAATTTCCTTAGCATGTGCTGCCCTCCTGTGGTTGATTGGAGCCAGCACAGTTTACCCTATTGTAACCTTCAATCAGTAACCTAGAAAAGTATATAGCATTTTTGATGATGCTGCATGAATATGACATTTATTTATTTTAAGGCTGGAGACATTACTATAATTATAATATATTTGCAGATTATTATTTTGTTTTACTGTTGAAATAAAGAATTACCCACTTTATAGTTACTTAAATGTAACAGCAAGGAGTGAAGGCCGACCACAATAACAACTGCAAACAGGCATATAAGAGAAAAACATGTATAACAGGGGTACAGCAAAAAGGGCTGTGTGTTTCTGTGCCTTTTACAGTAAGTGATTTATTAGATGAGCTATTTTTACTAGCTGCTTCTCAGTATTTTCTTTATATCACACACCAACTCTAGTTTCCCTGCTGTTTATTGCTGTGTAATCTACCTACAGATATGGCATAAATATGTATTCGCTACAGATTAAAAGGGCCCTGAAGACATTTAAGTTATGTCATTTATGGTTAGACATTTCTGAAATGCCCATCCTGTCTGTATAAAGTGCCTGTCCATGGATCAGTGTGGTGACCGTGCAAAGCTGAGCAGCTGCTGAAGACACAAGGGGAAGGCAAAGAAATGACAGGTGTCACCGCAAGAATGTAGCTGCTCATTAGGTTTTTTTTTGTGCTGCGGCAAGCACCTTTTTACAGAGCTATGTGAGGAATGACAGCACAACAGGTAGGTTCATCATTCCGCAAATTCCAGGGTCAGAGACTAAATCTCTCTTTGTGAAAGATGCAATGGTTTACAAGCAAGTCAAAGAGCAATTACCATTATCTAGTGAAAGTCTACAACTTGCAATATATTTCTGCCAGTAACCATCCCCTTCCCCAACCCAACCTTCTCTAACATTTACCCTGCCTTCTCCGCAACCTAACCTTCTCTAACATTTACCCTGCCTTCTCCGCAACCTAACCTTCTCTAACATTTACCCTGCCTTCTCCGCAACCTAACCTTCTCTAACATTTACCCTGCCTTCTCCGCAACCTAACCTTCTCTAACATTTACCCTGCCTTCTCCGCAACCTAACCTTCTCTAACATTTACCCTGCCTTCTCCGCAACCTAACCTTCTCTAACATTTACCCTGCCTTCTCCGCAACCTAACCTTCTCTAACATTTACCCTGCCTTCTCCGCAACCTAACCTTCTCTAACATTTACCCTGCCTTCTCCGCAACCTAACCTTCTCTAACATTTACCCTGCCTTCTCCGCAACCTAACCTTCTCTAACATTTACCCTGCCTTCTCCGCAACCTAACCTTCTCTAACATTTACCCTGCCTTCTCCGCAACCTAACCTTCTCTAACATTTACCCTGCCTTCTCCGCAACCTAACCTTCTCTAACATTTACCCTGCCTTCTCCGCAACCTAACCTTCTCTAACATTTACCCTGCCTTCTCACAACCTAACCTTCTCTAACATTTACCCTGCCTTCTCCACAACCTAACCTTCTCTAACATTTACCCTGCCTTCTCCACAACCTAACCTTCTCTAACATTTACCCTGCCTTCTCCACAACCTAACCTTCTCTAACATTTACCCTGCCTTCTCCACAACCTAACCTTCTCTAACATTTACCCTGCCTTCTCCACAACCTAACCTTCTCTAACATTTACCCTGCCTTCTCCACAACCTAACCTTCTCTAACATTTACCCTGCCTTCTCCACAACCTAACCTTCTCTAACATTTACCCTGCCTTCTCCACAACCTAACCTTCTCTAACATTTACCCTGCCTTCTCCACAACCTAACCTTCTCTAACATTTACCCTGCCTTCTCCACAACCTAACCTTCTCTAACATTTACCCTGCCTTCTCCACAACCTAACCTTCTCTAACATTTACCCTGCCTTCTCCACAACCTAACCTTCTCTAACATTTACCCTGCCTTCTCCACAACCTAACCTTCTCTAACATTTACCCTGCCTTCTCCACAACCTAACCTTCTCTAACATTTACCCTGCCTTCTCCACAACCTAACCTTCTCTAACATTTACCCTGCCTCTCCACAACCTAACCCTAACCCTCTCTGTTACACAAGCCAACCTTAACACTTCACTCTTCACATGCTAACCGAATGGGAACCATGTCGAAACTAGGGCATTTGTCACGTTGCAGGACTGAAAGTTAATTCATTAAAAATATCTCTGCACATAATGTGTGGACCTGTGTAGTTACCAAAGCTTACATGTTGTACCTTTACATTTTTTGCACTGATACAGCTACAATTAAGCTTTTGGCTGTATCTGTGTAAAAAATGGGCCATTGCAGCAGCAACTACATCCTCAGCTCAACTGCTTCCCACATATACAACCTTATCTCCATTCACACTCATTCTTGTTCTCTTTGTTCCCCTTCGTTTGAGGAGTAATAGGACACAGTCACTTTTCCCTGAATGATTAGCTGCTTTGAAGGCCCATAAATCAGCAACACTTTGTGGGTTCATCCCTATTTTTCATAGCATCTTAATCCATTCACTAGGGGTACTTCCCCAGATCTTTACACTGTTTTAAGCTTGTTTTACATGGATTAAAAATTGTGAAAAAAAATGTGTATATTATTTTATTTTTCTGATGATGGAGATAAGTGGAGCAATTCATTCTTGATGTGCATTTAAAACAAGAGGAAACCAAGCTGAACATAACTTAAGAAACAGCATCTTGCTTACCTAACATGCCACACTATGGTTCTGCATATTTTTTGTCTTTCACGATTCCCTCTAAGAGCTACTAAAAAGAATAAAATGTATAAAAGTTACCTGAATAAGCAGTTGTTTGGAGAGGAACACAGTAACATAAGAAAAATCCCCCGCTGTTTCTTCAATTCTTCAATGAGCATAAGGTAAGATACTCTCCCGGAATGGGAAGAAGCGTGCCCGTTAGGACACTAGAATGCTTTAGGGATAGCCTCCATGCATTAGAATAGATATATATATATATCCTCTGCAATTTGTACTGCATTAGTATGGAGACTGGTGATTGTGTGACAGCACAGTAAGCTAATTATTGTTGCATTAACTTGCTTATATCTGTCGATAGTCATATGTACCACTAGTGTTGTTGAGCACAATATTGCTATATACCTGTCTGTGTTTTCAATGCATTAAATAGGCCAGTAGGCTGAGTAGCCTTGTATTAGCTGGACTACACCTGTGTATATTTTATACGTACGAATTGTGATAATTCACAAAAGGCAACAATATTCTTTAGCACAAGGGTGGCCAAACCCAGTCCTTGTGCTCTCTCAATGGTCCATGTCTTCCAGGTCTCCTTGTTGGGGCACAGGTGTGTTTGTTACTGAAACATTCTTAAAGATCTACAGGTGGTAGGGATTATCTCAGCTCTGACTATCTGAGGAGACCTGGAAAACATGGACCGTTGGTAGATCATGAGGCCCGAGTTTGGCCACCCATGCTTTAGCACAATACATTAAAATATAAGGCTAATGTATTGATACAATTGCTAGGATATATGGATATTAGCTGGTGTAACTGATATGTTTTTATATTATGGCTTTCTTTTAATTGAATTCTGTAAATATTTTGTTGGTGTAAAAATCACATGTAGTCTGAATGAAGAGACTATCTGGCGTGCACGATAAACGTTTTGAGTATATCACGTTTGTTGAGCCATAGGTAGCACCCTGAACGCTAACGATTATTGTAATAATATCAGCCAGCGCAATCATTTGGCTTGTGTTCTGTTATGGATATTGATCACACAATCTCCATTTGAGACATCTCTGATTTTAACTGTTTCAACTATCCAACGTAATTTACTAAACTGTGGATTCCCTTCCATTTATGTGTATGTGCCTGAATAAACTAATATTTTGAAGAGCTTGTGAAGGATTTCTTTCCGGTCATAATTGACCTCTGTTTATATATCTGAAGATTTTGCCTAGTATTTAATAACGCTGCAATTGAAGTTAAAATCATTCTTTGAAAGAACAGCACTACGGTCACCGATACCCTTTGTTGCATAATGACCGTCACCATACCTCCCATCCCCACATTCAAGACTTCCATCGCACTGTTCCTCTGCATTAAAACACTTCCCCACAAGCCATCAGATCATTCCCTAACCTACAGATTTTCTTCATGAAATCCCACCTAGCCCTATCATCTCCCTTTTTCTCTACAACCACATCCATCACATCCACCCATCATCTTCCACTCTCCCAGTCTCCTCACTTAGTGTACATACCTATCCAGAACATGTTCCCTTACAGTTATGAACTAGGATCAGGGACAGACAGCCATAAGGAAGAGCCTGCAGTGACCTTCCCTGTGGATAAACTACAGTGGCTGCTCCTTCACATCATTAGCAGCCAGCAAAAACCGCTAGAGAAAAATAAAAGAGGAAGTGAGAGAAGTCTTAATAAGCACATAAAAAATAAATAAAAAATATCTATATCTGTTTAACAGGACCAACAATTTTATATGGACAATCATGTGCATATGTTATAACGTACACGCAACCACTACTGTCCATATTAGATGGTCAAAAACTGGTGCCTAAATATTTATGCTTGCACCTAGATTATCAAAACTTTTATTAAGCTTTGTACTATAGACATGTAGCAAATGCACCCCTGGACTGAGCAGAAGCCACATATCCTGCTCACATTCATATTAGCGGCTCATTAAAAAAGGATTGTGCATGAAAACGTGACTCCCAGGAGAAGAAAACACAACACAAAAACCTCTTTTTCTCATCCAAAAACATTCAAAATAGTTCTGACAATCCACAAGAAAGAAAGATTTGTATAAAGACAGCCTATTATAAACTATAAACTACAACGATGGTGTGTTAACCCTCACCGACAGATAAGATGTAGTTTCATGTCAAGAAACTGTGGAAGACTATTAAGGTGAACATTTCTTTAGATATCGATGCCCAGCAATACACAGACAGGCTTTATAAAAGACCTTATGGGAGATAGTGAAATCTTAACATTTCTTTCACAACTGAGATGGGGAACTCACTGACTGCCATTACAAACAGAGTAAGATATGCCAGGCATGAACGGGAACATTTGGATTGATTTGTGCTTGAAAGGGTTTAATACTTAGCCAAGAAACCTTACTGCTGGCAGGTTATAAAAGCACAGCGTTACACATTCAGCCCTTTGAATACATACAGCACTAAAGACTTTTAGAACAGAAACTAACACAGAGCACTGACTGACTGACTGACTGGAGCTCAGTCTTTTTCAGTTAACAGCAAAGAGATCACTTATACTGGAGGCATTATAAAGAAATGTCTAACTGGTACAAAATAAAACGATGAGCTTATAATACTATTCACTGGGTAAAAAGAACCTGCCTTCCACAATAGAAATGATAACTTTATTTATAACAAACATTCTCTACATTTCTAATGAGATTCACACATCAAAAACATTTATTACACATCTTTTAGCGTCAACATGTGTACCTCATCATTATTAATACAACGATGAAAAATCCCATAAAGGTGCCATTTATTCTGCAGAAACTATAGAATAAATTATCATAATGGCAAGGTTTATACAGCATACTTGATGTCATGAGATCTTTTTAAAGGCACAAATGAAGGCCCATTTATTCTGATGAGTCATAACATACACAACATTCCTCTAGTGAGTTAGAAGATTTGCTCTGTTTGATAGAAATGTGAGGGAAAACAAACACACAAGACAGATGTCTGGTCTATACAAGGACAAGACAGTGTCTGCTGAAAGGACAGTAATGCACGCCCTCTTGTGGCTCAAACAAGTATTACACTATGTTCACAATGACAACACAGTCTGCTGTTAAAACATAGCACATGAACAAAAACACAGTTTATACAGGGTTATTAAAAGTTTTCCTTTAAAAGAATCTAATGGAGATTTCATTTAATGTAGAGATGCAAGCATTACAATTAAAATTAATATATTAGCATAAAAAAATAAAATTACTTGACGAGTAAAAGTACATTTGTCTTAAAACTGCAATACACAAGATAGAGATAATGGTTTTAGAAAATTGTGCACAGCCTTAAGCTAACTATCTGTTAATGGTTTTTTACTTATGAGCAGATTTTTATGCAATTTAATAAAAAAAAATATTCTGGCTATCACTATTCTAGTGTATTATACAGACCTGTGCTATGTGAACACACCACTGTGTTTCTTTTGTACTGTGACCTCTGTTCTGTCACTTAATATTGGTAGAGCTCACAGAAGACTTTCCAGAAATGTGGAGTGAAACATGCAGAGAATGCGATTGTGATTACATCTGTGACAGTACTATAGGGTAAAACTGTCCCTAGAACCCACAAGCATTGCCGTCACATCAAATACTATAAAATGAATCCAAAGTTTTAAAAAAATCATATTTCAGATGCATCCAGAGAAATGATTGAATATGGAGCACAGACAAACCTGCGCTTGTAATAAACTGTACGTAAGCTTGGGACATTCAACTCCAACATGACCTTTTGATCCATAACTTGCTTTCTCTGGGATGACCATACAGCAAATCAGAATAAACACTAACACAGGACGTAGAAGAACTGGACTGGCCATGTGTTTCTGCTCTGCTGTATAAGGTATGTAGTTATAGGTTCCCAGAAGAATGCCACATACCAGAAGCATTGCTGAAAATACCAATACACAAATATACATTGTAATTGCACATATAGAATTACAGTAAGCCAGAAGCCTTTATATTGTATTATAGGTCTATCTAGCATGGTATTGACCAGCAGGTAAAACAGATGCACTTTGCATTATGTACCCTCTTGCTTCAAATTACCACCTGTATGTATGACACTAGGAAAGATCAAGGCCATTTCTCTCATACTGGTTCATCATCATTTAGATCAGTGATCAAGTGGAAATGCAGAAGTGCTGGTAAGGAAGCACATTACAATATAGAAGTGAATGGAGATATATAGTTTATCCTTGAAATCAATGGGAACGAGGACAGTATGATATAACCCTGTATACTGCCCCACTTAAAGCTCTGATATATCGCCACCAATTCTGTGGCGCTGTATACAGAATATTTGTCATTCACATCAATACCTGCTGCTTTGAAGGTCAGTCTAAATGTCCTAACACACACAAAAGACTAGAGTTAATTTTGTAGACATCCATTATTATATTTAATACTACACAAAAGAACCCAAAACAAAAATCAATCCAAGATTATGAAAAATGCAAATATATTTATAGGTCATAGCAGCTTTTAATCAATGTACCTCACCTGGTATGTTCCCTGCCTGGACAGTCTATGTATTGACATTAATCCCTGCTAAGTCTAAAGGTCACTACTCGATTCTAATGCTCCTGGATCTTTCAGCTCCTTTGACACTGTTGACCAGTCTCTTCTCATACAAATGTTACAATCCCTAGGTGTTCAGGGACACAGCCCTTTCCTGGCTCACATCCTACTTCTCTAATTTCTCTTTCAGTGTACCACAAGGCTCAGTGTCAGGTCCATCGCCCTTCTCTATCTATATCATAGCTAATAAAGTAATTCAGATTTTAGTATCATTTCTATGAAGAAAATAAACAATCCAACCTAACCACTCCTGATCTCTCACCAACTGTATTGGCCCATATAACTGAATGCTTCTGTCACTTCATCTTGGATGTCATGCAGCCATCTCAAACTTAAGTATTCCAAAACTGAACTGAACTAATATTACCACCTGCCAATAAAAGCTACCCTCCTGGTCTCTCTACTTCTGTTGACAACAATTAAATAATCCCACCTCATAAAGCTCAATGCCTAGGTGCTATATACACTGCTAAAAAAAATAAAGGGAACACTAAAATAACACATCCTAGATCTGAATGAATGAAATATTCTTATTACATACTTTGTTCTTTACATAGTTGAATGTGCGGACAACAAAATCACACAAATTATCAAAATGGAAATCAAATTTATTAACCCATGGAGGTCTGGATTTGGAGTTAAAGTGGTTCTGCAGGTGGTGAGCACAGACCACTTCTCAGTTCCTATGCTTTCTGGCTGATGTTTTGGTCACTTTTGAATGCTGGCGGTGCTTTCACTCTAGTGGTAGCATGAGACGGAGACTACAACCCACACAAGTGGCTCAGGTAGTGCAGCTCATCCAGGATGGCACATCAATGCGAGCTGTGGCAAGAAGGTTTGCTGTGTCTGTCAGCGTAGTGTCCAGAGCATGGAGGCGCTACCAGGAGACAGGCCAGTAACAACCCAGCAGCAGGACTGCCAACTCTGCCTTTGTGCAAGGAGGAACAGGAGGAGCACTGCCAGAGCCATGCAAAATAACCTCCAGCAGGCCGCAAATGTGCATGTCTGCTCAAACGGCCGGAAACAGACTCCATGAGGGTGGTATGAGGGCCCCATGTCCACAGGTGTGAGTTGTGCGTACAGCCCAACACCGTGCAGGACGTTTGGCATTTGCCAGAGAAC
>WWET01000629.1:133841-152816 GCA_011038615.1 Limnodynastes dumerilii
CGTTGTAGGGAGGTCATACAGGCACGTGGAGGCCACACACACTACTGAGCCTCATTATGACTTGTTTTAAGGACATTACATCAAAGTTGGATCAGCCTGTAGTGTGTTTTTCCACTTTAATTTTAAGGGTGACTCCAAATCCAGACCTCCATGGGTTAATAAATGTGATTTCCATTGATAATTTTTGTGTGATTTTGTTGTCAGCACATTCAACTATGTAAAGAACAAAGTTTTTAATAAGAATATTTCATTCATTCAGATCTAGGATGTGTTATTTTAGTGTTCCCTTTATTTTTTTGAGCAGTGTACAAAATATTTCAAGACAGTAAAAATGCATTCATGCATTAATCCTCTCACAAGGATTATCGCAATGCTCTCCTTAATGGACTCCCACAATATGAAATTACCTCCCTACAGTCTATATTGCAGGCAGCAGCTAGACTGCTTTTCCTTGCACAATGCTCTTCTAGAGCAGCTCCACTATGTCAGTTTCTACATTGGTTGTCTGTATTTTACAGAATCAAATAGAAAATCATTTTCCTTTTAGAGCGAAGCCTGTACCCACATGCAAAGTCAAGATAAATCACAGCTCACTCTCTTAGATCTTTACAGGATAAAGACGGTTCCTCTACACTAATCAAATGCTTTTATCCCCAGTAACAGGACTTCTCCAAAGCTGCATCAACTCTCTGGAAAAACATTTTCTATCCATTAAGATGATCCTCAACTCTCCAAAGTTTCAAGCACTCCCTCAAAACTCACTTCTTCAGACAAGCTTACCACATTCCTCAAACTACTTTTTAACATTGGTCTACCCCTTTTACAACTACTTTGCGATCCACTGTTCCATGATCAACACAAACTTACATGCTTTCTCTTTTACTCTATAATTCCCATCAGTTTCGATCTGAACGCTGCTGTGTGACTGGATAAAGATTATAAAAATTGGAAAGTGCTATGTAAAATGATGGAACTATATGAAAACCTGTTTTAAATAACTCCTGCATGTATAACGAGCACATGGCTGTGCAGAATAAAGTAGAAAACAGTCTCTGTATTGTCTCTTAATGGCTGTCCTGCTTAAAATGAGCTCTATAATACAAGCTGACCATTAGTATAACAGTACTTGCCCTTCACAAAGCACATGTCTAGGTTTCAAGTACACAAGCACTTCATGGCCTGTTTATTCTGATGTGTCCATGTGTTAAGAAAACTACCAAGGTTATTGCCACCAAGCAAAAGCAACAATATGGAACACCAGAATATGTTATTTTGTGTGAGATATATTTCTCAATACAATTCAACACTGATCTGCTTTGTAAGGCAAAAAACCCTTGAAAGCAACAATAAGAAATATGTATACTGCTATTTTGGACCAACAAACGTCTCCTAACAACTACATTTGTAAAGAAATCCAGAAAAGTTTCAGGAGCCGCACAATAAAAACCCCACAGACCTTACTGTGTGGACACCACCCAAATGCATTAACTGTGTCCAAACCAGGATTTCTTGAAAACCGTTCAGCAATTCAGACTGGTTTTCAGTTACGCTGCTCTAGAAAGAGTCTGTGTAAAATACACCACCCAGATGCCTGGAGTTCAGAGCTGCAATTGACAGTATAGCTGACAACCCTCTGGGATGCGCTGACATTAGGAATAGAAGAATATGCGCATGTAGCAGCCAAGAAGCAGGGACACAACATCTCTCAGAGCCATTATCACCAGGACACATACATAACACACACACGTGTGCCCATATGGATTTATGAGCTTTACAATAGCAGCTTCATAACACATGTATGAATGTGAAACATCTAGCCTGCCGTGACCTTCCCATTCTCAGACACACAGTTTGTTCATGCTTTGTCATCCTGATGAGTGGGACAATTTCACTTAAGCCCTGGGAGATTTATTTCCAAAAGAGAAACATTTCCTGCATTTTTCACAACCAGAATGTGGCTATTGCAGCACAAGATTTCTTTACCATTTGCTTTACACAACAGCACAGTGTTCATTTTGTTAGACAAATTTTTAAGCCTAAATGCGGAAACATAAAATGCCTGTTCTATCAGTGGGCTGGTTATAAAAATAAATAGATCATTTCACATATACTGAGGTCATGAAAGCAACATGTTATTAAACCTTCACAACTGGTTATTGGGATAGCTGTCCTGATGTCTGCTTTGTCTATGCCTGTGAACAGTTTTTATAACCACTGTGTTATAACAGACAAGACCGTCTGGCTGAGATATGAAAAGATATTCATATATTTATGAATATATAGCTGAAATGTTTTTAACTGTTCAGTTAGTAACACACACACTGTTAGTAAATATCTGTTAGTAAAGATTAACATGCTTCTAACATTATGAAGAAGAACAAAATGGAGTCACTTTGGGTAGCCATAAAAGTCAAGGAAGCTCTTCATACAGGTGTAATATATAGACCACCAGGACAAGATGAGGAAATAGACAGTGCCATATTGTAAGTCACTGCTGCAATTGCATTAAAAGGGGAGCTAATGGTCTTTAATCTAACTGATATCAACTGGGGTGAGTCTTCTGTGAATTACACTAGAAGTGCGGCCATTTTTAATTCATTATAGGGAGCTTCCCTCAATCAATTTATGGGAGAAACTTCTCACAAAAATGCAATCTTTTATTTGGGACTTACAAGTATGTGTGGGTGAGGTACTAGGATCCAGTAATTATCAAGCAGTATGGTTTGATATAAAGACAGAGGACCTGATCCAGATTTAAGTGCTTAATCCGTATGTTGGCATCTGCTGCAACTACAGATTAATGCCAAAAAATAGCAAAAACAAAGGGTACTGAAAAACTCAAAAGCTCAATATAGCATTAATAACAATTCATTAGATATTACTGGGAAGGGGAGGAAAGGGATCAAGGAGTCACCTTTTTGTGATCAAAAGGTAACCAAACATTGTAATAATGCAAAAAGGTAGGCAAGTCTGAAGCTTGGTTGCATAACGGAAGAAAAAAAATTAGTAGTAATGCCATTTTATAGTTTTATTGGCACAGCGACATCTGGAATACAGTGTCCAGTTCTGAAGGCCATATCTTCAGAAGCACAGAAATACATTAGAGAAAGACTAGAGGAATCAAATATGTATATCAAAATCAGGTCCAGGGTCAAGATGGGAGGAGGTTTTCTTGGATAGCCAAGTGGCTTTTAATCTGCAATCACATTTTTGGTTTCTATGTTTGTTTTTTAAATAAATAAAAGTACTTCAGATGTAGTTTCATAACGGTCCCATCATGCTTTGCCAGGCATTAGCTATGCCTATAGATGCTGCATACTGGAACCTGCAGTTTCATAACAGAAGTTCAGAGTTTAGAAACTAGCCTATGCCTATATTATTACATAGCTAAGGCCAGTGTTGGCTAACCTGTGGCACTGCAGGTGTTGTGAAACTACAGAATGCTTTGCCAGGTATCCACTATGCTTTTGCAGTTAAGGAATGCTGGGACTCGTAATTACCTCCTTTACCTGCTTTATTTTGAAAACCCACAACACGAGTACATTAGACCCCCTCCCTGTAGTAAACAGTAAAATGAAAGGTACTAGGTAATCAAGGAACAATCTGCAGAATAAATATTAGAATCTAGCATGTAGCATGTTCTTAAATACATCTAGTCATACAATAAAATAATGTCATTCTGGCAGATCTCCAACAATTATTGGCCAGTGTATGTACAGTACATGAAACCAAACTAATCTACAGATATGATTTTCAAGCATGCTAGATCTGCCAAAACGGTCACTGAGCAGATATCTCCACAGGTGCTGCTTGTACTGTAAAATGTTCCTGTTCTTAATCTTGATCATCTAAAGAAATAAAATGCCCCAACACTGCTATTAACCAGTAACAAACTATACCAATTCTATCTGTAAAATAAAAGCTGCTGTGGAACAACACACCCCTCAGCTGCTGATCCAGACCACAAACAGAATACAAATCATGATCGTTGCTCAGACCAATTTATATCTATTTTCTTTCCTGTGTTTCTGTTAGAGCAGATTAACCCCCGGACTTTCATGCAATTGTTTGCATTAACCTATACATTGATCTGCCCAACTTCCATTTTGTGTCATCTAAGAATATAACTGACATGTAGCGAACTTCATCAATAAAAAAACCCAATTAGGCAAAAAAGCAAGAATATGACAATTCAATAGACACATGAATTATTCATTATAATTATTATTGATTAATAGGAGTTAGAAAGATGTATTGTTACTATAAACATGACAAACCAGAAAATAGGCTTTAAACAAAGAGACATATGCAGGCCTACCTTTGTCAATGACAAGCTATAGAAAAATCATATTAGTTAAGAAATTTGTAAATGGTTTAAACTAAAGCACACTGAAGGCGAGCGTTACATTCATATCAAAACGGTTAGTGTTCCGAAACTTACCTTGGTTTTTGTGTGGAAAGGAGAGGGCTTTTGGTGTAGAGACACATCCATTATATTATTGGAGTTCGGAATGTCACTGCCATTTCTATGTTCACCCTCCCTACTGCTATCATCGGACTGATCAAAGTTATCACTGTCCTGGTCCATCTCCTCTTCATCTTCGTCCTCCACATCACAAACATGCTCCTCATCCTCCTCCTCCTCATCCTCTTGTGGCTCATTGTCCCCAGGTTGGTCCTCAGACTCCTGATCTGCTACAATACAGCTGTTATTGTTTTCTTCCAATAGATCCTGTTGGGGGTCACTCCTCTCTAAGCTTCTAGGGCCATCCACCTCACCGTTCAATACAATATGCTCTTCCTCTTGCTGTCTTGAATGCGGCTGTTCCTCCTCTTCCTCTACTCTGTTCATTTGCTCCTCATCCGCTTGGCTGGAGGAAGCATTACCTCGCACAGAACTGCCAGTACGTCGCCGTTTGCTGCCCATAGACAGCAGTTCCTGATTCATTTCCAAAAGCCAGCTTGCTACTTCATGGACATTCACTAGACTGTGTGAAGAGGCAAATGTTTTCACATTCTGCAGAATAAGCAAAGAAAAGAGAGGGGGTAAAAATGGATTACTGAACTTTTCTGAGGCACTTGACAAGTCAACCAGCAATTAATACATACTATAAAGTAATATGCACTGTAATTATAGAATAAACAATCTATTAAGACTATCATTCATGCCTTTGGCTTTTATTTCTATGTTATTGATAGAACACGGATTAATATTTAATGCACCTTTTTCCAGTCAAGAGACTCTCCTGCACCTGCTGATTAAGATTCACCTAGCAATCCTGTTTATAGTGCGTACTGCTTAATTCTTCTTGCAACTAACATAAAAAACAAAGTAACTTCAGTCTTTCAATCCTAAGCACACAATACAGTTTTGAAAATGATGCATTTCTGCACAGGCTAAACCGTGCTCTAGAACTTGCCCTTATGTATCAAACCCACTGCCCTATAGAGTGTAAGCTTGTGAGCAGGGCCCTCCTACCCACCCAGTCTGTATGTCTTGTATATCCAATTGTTAAAAATTGTAAAGCGCTATGGAGACTGCAGTCACTAGTGTGGATAGGATATACACCAATGCACATATAAGCACTGGGTTTGCCATTTAAGACAGACATCCTGATACCTTGATTCCTGCACTGCTTCTTACCTATCTAACAAAAACTCTTCAGCATAAGCAACTTAGCTGCCTTCATGCCGACAATTATGTAAGTCAACCGTGCACTTTAAACATGCCACATATGGCACTGCTTAACAAGAGGCTTTTTCCTCTTTCTTTTTTTATTGAAATCGCTACTTCCTGGCAGTGGTTCAGTTAAGTAAAATATCTGAATCCGTTTACTACCAAAAATAGTAACATCTATGACTCCCTTAGTTGAGCCGCTTGAAAAATCTGGGAAAAACAGTGAAGCTGAACACATTCCTGAAATTCCACGCCACACATTAAAGACAAGTCCACCGCATAATTACAGTTAGCAGAATCTTATTAACCTGGACACTGTGCATTCAACCATTTTATTCACACACCAATCTGGTAAAGAGTGAAATTTGAATTGTAAAAAAAACCCCATAACATCGTATTTCTTATACTTAATGTTTAAGCAACCATAGTCTACATAAGTAACTGTTGCATGATCACACATAGCAGTTAAGCCCATTCATAAAAAAAAAATCCCAAGATGACCATGAGAAGATTATACTAAAAGAGCGCTACCTAGTGGTTACATTTGGAATACACTTTTTTTTGCCAATATCCTTTTCTGTCATGATCTATCTTCTGCAAATCAGATGATAACTTAAGTCAAAAACGTAATTTAATACTGGAGGTGCTAAAAACAATAAGCACAATGTAGGTACATTTCTTAACCTGATAAAAGAATCAAAATTAAAAAAAACATGAACATGTAGATTTTACAAAAAAAAACAGAAAACTACTACTAGATATAACTGTATCCTTAACCATAACAAATTTAAAACCCCTTTAAAGTCATATGCAATACACCTATTTCAGTAAAAGAACATTATCAGAAGGCGGCCAACACCTTTTTAACACACAGACCTAACAGAAAAGCGATCTCCTAATCATCTTCAAAGCAATGTGGACTCTTGCATGAGAGCATGCATGTGTATTAAATTTATTCATTTACTAGGAGTACCTGGCGCCACCCAGGTTTAAATCTTCAAGTTATTACATTATCAATGAGTTGGATGTAAAGCTGGTCATACACTAGGGAGATTATCGCTCCCAGGAGGAAATGGCCGATAAACGGGATGATTTTACCCAGGGGAATGGTCCAGTTATCAGCACCATACACTGCAGAGGCTGGGAGCAATAAGCTCTGCAGGAAATCCTGCAGCTTGCCTATTTGCTGGCTGCAGTCTCTCTCTAATTGGCTGGGTATCATGTCAATCTCAACAGGAGACCAATTTAGCTAGTTCATTGGCTGACTGTAGTCTTCTTTGATTTGCTGGGTCTCCTGTTAATCTCGACAGGAGACCCATGCAGCTAGCCTATTGGCTGGCTGCAAACACCCAATTAATGAATGAAAAAGATAGTGTGAGAGGTTCTGCAGGATGGTGACAGGCTGCACAGCGCTGTCACAGTACACACATAGCAGGAGAGGGGGCCACTGCGTCCTCTCTTCCCTCTCTTGGGTCCTTAGAATCTTAGGCTGCAGTGACAGTAGACACGGTAATTGAAAATACTCATACACTAGAACAGTGCTCCGCAACCTGTGTGCCGGAGCCTGTCCGGACTGTAGTGTATGTCCAGCTTAACTGTCCACATTTTACAAATAATTAGCAGGTTCACAGCTCTTGCAGCACACCCATGACGAGGCTGTCCAATTAGCTTTTTGGGGTTTTGCCAGAATCCCTAATCAGCAGCATTTATTTCTGTTCAGCTTTATAAGCAATTTTAAATAGTCAACAATATTATTCAAAAATAACCTCCACTCCCTTTCTGGACAAACTCCAACCACAACATTATCCGTTCAAACCACACGCTCTTTTCTGTAAACCCTGCACCTTTTGCTGCCCAGCAATTGGGATGTAATGTCATAAACTAATCCAGCGGAACACCCACAACAGGTTCCGTGTTGTACCAAGTTTTACCAAGTATACACCAACGGGAGGTCCAAATAGGAGCCCAAACCCCTAGTATGACTTATAGGATCTAATGTTATCTAATGTTTTCTTCAAAATTCATTTAAATAAACTCTACCCCCATTCTCCCCACAACTGACCTCATTTGTTCCAACCACACCCCCTTTTCATAAGCCCCACCCCTTTAGCGGCCCAAGAATTGGGTCAGTCCCTGATAAATTAGGATGTGCTTGATAACAGCTGGATAGTGTCATACGCACCACTGCTAACTACAAAATCCTTCCAGTGGAAGGCTCAGGACAAGCTCCCCGGGGCAAATTTCAAACCAGCATAAACAAACAGGAGTTCAGACAAAATAATTTTAGTGTGTGTGTGTGTGTGTGTGTGTGTGTTTTTAACACATTATTAATGCTGTTGTAAATTGTATATAGCACAACAAATGAGCAAATCATAACACAGTTTACTGTTTACTTATAGTGTACTCTAAATATGGCAGAAGTTACAATTACATTACCCTTGGTGTCTGACTAGAAATCCAAGTTCCCGCCCAGTACAATCCTGCAAAGCTTGCAAGTTACCATTCATTGCACTGTGTATGTATTATTCAGCTCATGATGCACATCTTTTCATGGATTAATATAAAACATGAGCTTTGCTTGCCCTTTAGCAGCAAGGATAACAAGGAGACCTAAGTTGCAAATTAAATTTTAAACAAATGAAGCTGTTTAGCACTATTATCCTCACAGTTTAAAAGATGTGAGAAATCATTAAAGTATTTGCCATCTGAAGTAAGAAGCTACAATTGCAATATATAAAAACAAGCCTGTGGCTGTCAGACTGTGTTGTTACAGAGCCATCTGGTAAACGCTAGAGATTGTAGTGTTGTATTGTGTTTTATGCCAAGTACACTACTAAAAACAGCAGAATACTGACCACACAAAGTGCTTCATTATATTTTCTCCACATAGTTAGTGAACCAAAAGTAGAGAAATAATGGTTCTATGATCACCTTCTGACACCATTTATCAACAGTATCGCTCATACTAATCCAATTAATTACTATGTGTGTTCACATAGAGGATGAGTATGTGCTCATATTTACAGCTAAGAATAAATGTAACCATAACCAAAATGTTACATTTTAAAAATTAAATTTGGATGGAATCATTTAAGTTAAAGCTAAATATTCATTAAAGAAAATTTCTTTCTTTTTACCTTAATCTGTTCCTAGACATCAGGATTTACAGAGTAGCTAAGGTCGCAAAACATACAAAGACAGACTAGTGAGACTAAACATGTGTTATAGCTATATAAGACAAAATACCACACAGTGGAGGTCAGCACGCACAGAAATAAGCAGTACAGATAAATAGGGGTGCACAGCTAAACATGGCTATCAATAGTATTAAGCAGGAAATTAAGTCTTTGGAGGTATTAGGTTTGAAATCCTTAAAAGATGGTAAGTCAGTGGATTGGGTGGAGAAATTAAAGGTAAATTTGAAACAGTTAGAATCTGAACTACTGGCGTTTAAAGTATAAAATAAGTATAAAACAGTAAAGGAGGACTACAAAGACAATAAAGTCTACTTGTGGTGAACACTCAAGATATATTAGAAGGACACACCAACAGAAAAATAGGATATATAAACCTTACACAGATCTGGATTCATTAACTTCACAAACTGATTCTGAAGGTTCACAAGCTGTGAAAAAGAACAGTTCTCGTTTTTTATGGAACAACATAGCGACCAGGAACAGACAAAAATGGAAACATAGGGAGGCAGGAAACATCACGGGCATAAGCAGAGCAATGCACAAAAAGAAATCATCTATAATTTAGCTAACTTTGAGCCCAGTGAAGTGGAGATTTTTGAATAAGGGACTTTCATTTGTGGAAACACAAGGTCTGGATACATTCGAATTAGAGGTTGATCTTTTCAAATATGAACAGCAATTGAGGCTTAAAAAGACTTTATTCATAAGCAACCCAGCACATTTAAGGTTGTATCAAAATTAGACACACTCACACACTCACACACTCACACACTCACACACTCACACACTCACACACTCACACACTCACACACTCACACACTCACACACTCACACACTCACACACTCACACACTCACACACTCACACACTCACACACTCACACACTCACACACTCACACACTCACACACTCACACACTCACACACTCACACACTCACACACTCACACACTCACACACTCACACACTCACACACTCACACACTCACACACTCACACACTCACACACTCACACACTCACACACTCACACACTCACACACTCACACACTCACACACTCACACACTCACACACTCACACACTCACACACTCACACACTCACACACTCACACACTCACACACTCACACACTCACACACTCACACACTCACACACTCACACACTCACACACTCACACACTCACACACTCACACACTCACACACTCACACACTCACACACTCACACACTCACACACTCACACACTCACACACTCACACACTCACACACTCACACACTCACACACTCACACACTCACACACTCACACACTCACACACTCACACACTCACACACTCACACACTCACACACTCACACACTCACACACTCACACACTCACACACTCACACACTCACACACTCACACACTCACACACTCACACACTCACACACTCACACACTCACACACTCACACACTCACACACTCACACACTCACACACTCACACACTCACACACTCACACACTCACACACTCACACACTCACACACTCACACACTCACACACTCACACACTCACACACTCACACACTCACACACTCACACACTCACACACTCACACACTCACACACTCACACACTCACACACTCACACACTCACACACTCACACACTCACACACTCACACACTCACACACTCACACACTCACACACTCACACACTCACACACTCACACACTCACACACTCACACACTCACACACTCACACACTCACACACTCACACACTCACACACTCACACACTCACACACTCACACACTCACACACTCACACACTCACACACTCACACACTCACACACTCACACACTCACACACTCACACACTCACACACTCACACACTCACACACTCACACACTCACACACTCACACACTCACACACTCACACACTCACACACTCACACACTCACACACTCACACACTCACACACTCACACACTCACACACTCACACACTCACACACTCACACACTCACACACTCACACACTCACACACTCACACACTCACACACTCACACACTCACACACTCACACACTCACACACTCACACACTCACACACTCACACACTCACACACTCACACACTCACACACTCACACACTCACACACTCACACACTCACACACTCACACACTCACACACTCACACACTCACACACTCACACACTCACACACTCACACACTCACACACTCACACACTCACACACTCACACACTCACACACTCACACACTCACACACTCACACACTCACACACTCACACACTCACACACTCACACACTCACACACTCACACACTCACACACTCACACACTCACACACTCACACACTCACACACTCACACACTCACACACTCACACACTCACACACTCACACACTCACACACTCACACACTCACACACTCACACACTCACACACTCACACACTCACACACTCACACACTCACACACTCACACACTCACACACTCACACACTCACACACTCACACACTCACACACTCACACACTCACACACTCACACACTCACACACTCACACACTCACACACTCACACACTCACACACTCACACACTCACACACTCACACACTCACACACTCACACACTCACACACTCACACACTCACACACTCACACACTCACACACTCACACACTCACACACTCACACACTCACACACTCACACACTCACACACTCACACACTCACACACTCACACACTCACACACTCACACACTCACACACTCACACACTCACACACTCACACACTCACACACTCACACACTCACACACTCACACACTCACACACTCACACACTCACACACTCACACACTCACACACTCACACACTCACACACTCACACACTCACACACTCACACACTCACACACTCACACACTCACACACTCACACACTCACACACTCACACACTCACACACTCACACACTCACACACTCACACACTCACACACTCACACACTCACACACTCACACACTCACACACTCACACACTCACACACTCACACACTCACACACTCACACACTCACACACTCACACACTCACACACTCACACACTCACACACTCACACACTCACACACTCACACACTCACACACTCACACACTCACACACTCACACACTCACACACTCACACACTCACACACTCACACACTCACACACTCACACACTCACACACTCACACACTCACACACTCACACACTCACACACTCACACACTCACACACTCACACACTCACACACTCACACACTCACACACTCACACACTCACACACTCACACACTCACACACTCACACACTCACACACTCACACACTCACACACTCACACACTCACACACTCACACACTCACACACTCACACACTCACACACTCACACACTCACACACTCACACACTCACACACTCACACACTCACACACTCACACACTCACACACTCACACACTCACACACTCACACACTCACACACTCACACACTCACACACTCACACACTCACACACTCACACACTCACACACTCACACACTCACACACTCACACACTCACACACTCACACACTCACACACTCACACACTCACACACTCACACACTCACACACTCACACACTCACACACTCACACACTCACACACTCACACACTCACACACTCACACACTCACACACTCACACACTCACACACTCACACACTCACACACTCACACACTCACACACTCACACACTCACACACTCACACACTCACACACTCACACACTCACACACTCACACACTCACACACTCACACACTCACACACTCACACACTCACACACTCACACACTCACACACTCACACACTCACACACTCACACACTCACACACTCACACACTCACACACTCACACACTCACACACTCACACACTCACACACTCACACACTCACACACTCACACACTCACACACTCACACACTCACACACTCACACACTCACACACTCACACACTCACACACTCACACACTCACACACTCACACACTCACACACTCACACACTCACACACTCACACACTCACACACTCACACACTCACACACTCACACACTCACACACTCACACACTCACACACTCACACACTCACACACTCACACACTCACACACTCACACACTCACACACTCACACACTCACACACTCACACACTCACACACTCACACACTCACACACTCACACACTCACACACTCACACACTCACACACTCACACACTCACACACTCACACACTCACACACTCACACACTCACACACTCACACACTCACACACTCACACACTCACACACTCACACACTCACACACTCACACACTCACACACTCACACACTCACACACTCACACACTCACACACTCACACACTCACACACTCACACACTCACACACTCACACACTCACACACTCACACACTCACACACTCACACACTCACACACTCACACACTCACACACTCACACACTCACACACTCACACACTCACACACTCACACACTCACACACTCACACACTCACACACTCACACACTCACACACTCACACACTCACACACTCACACACTCACACACTCACACACTCACACACTCACACACTCACACACTCACACACTCACACACTCACACACTCACACACTCACACACTCACACACTCACACACTCACACACTCACACACTCACACACTCACACACTCACACACTCACACACTCACACACTCACACACTCACACACTCACACACTCACACACTCACACACTCACACACTCACACACTCACACACTCACACACTCACACACTCACACACTCACACACTCACACACTCACACACTCACACACTCACACACTCACACACTCACACACTCACACACTCACACACTCACACACTCACACACTCACACACTCACACACTCACACACTCACACACTCACACACTCACACACTCACACACTCACACACTCACACACTCACACACTCACACACTCACACACTCACACACTCACACACTCACACACTCACACACTCACACACTCACACACTCACACACTCACACACTCACACACTCACACACTCACACACTCACACACTCACACACTCACACACTCACACACTCACACACTCACACACTCACACACTCACACACTCACATGTCTGTTTTGAGCTTTTGAAGTGAGAAGACACAGGAAGGAGGAGGAAGTGACGTTATATACCCTGGGTCTTCTTTTCTTTCCTGTGAGGCTCCAAGCAGGGAGGATTAACCCTTTGGTGGTGCTGTCATGGTGGAGTAAATGAAACCACATTAACAGGTAATAATCTGTAATTTGTGAAACATGCCATCTATGCACAATGGAACAGAATCCACTACACTATTATGAGCGGTGTTGAAAAGCAGGCTATTAACACGTGTACTTAGTAAACACGCATCTGTGAATCCGGTCCTTTGTCATTATTGACTGGCCACACAACACTTCTTGGTTGGGGGAGCAGCTATTTGTATCATTGCCCTCCTCTCCTAGTTTAAATGGTTTCTAATAAAGAATTCAAACGGCTAACTTAGAATATCTGATCCCACAGAAGATGGGTGCAAGCCATCACTTTTATACAGCTTTCTGTTTTGCCAGATGTCATGGCTATGTTTTATGAACCCAAATCCTCCTCATGACACCACTTCCTAAGCCACAGATTGAAATCACTAATACGCATCATTCTACCTTCTTCACATCTATGTACTGGCAGCACTTCAGAAAAAGTCACAGTATTTGCCACCTGCTTAATAGCAGTTCCCAACTTTCATCTTTAACAGCCACAACTCCAGCAGTGGCCAAGTCATTTGTCCCAAGGTGGATATTGACATCAACCTCCCTTTTCTTGTTCGCCGTCTTCAGAATTTTTGAAATGCGCTTTTTATCCTGTGGAGCTGTAGCTCCATACAAGCACTTCACCTGATTTCTAATTTTAAAACTTCTTTCCAGCTGGATACCCCTAACAATAGAATTAGCCACAAGAAGCGTAGTCCTTCTCAGGGATTCCCCTCTCCCACCATCAGGTCCCCTCAACACCTCATGTTCCATACACTTTTACCTGTTGTAATACACGCCAGCCCTCCAGCATATGAGTTTTGCAAGGGCACAACTTGTGCAATGTGAACCTTCTTAGCAGCATAGTCCAAACAGTACACTTCCTGGGAACTCCCTGAGGTGGCATCAAGGATACAGACACCCTGCATATCTCAACATGCATTCTAGCTATCTCATCCCGCAAAAAAGACATTTTCTGACAAATTGCACAAAACCTGAGTTTCCAAATTGTTTCAAGCAAAACCAAAGCATCACAACCACTGCAAGGCACAAGACCAGACAAAATCAGCAAACTTCACTACAATAACTATTCACATAAATAATTTAAATGGGCCCAAATAAAGCCATAATCCAGTTCAAATTCCAGTTACAACTCCTAGGTGCTTGCAAAATCAATGCTTAGAAAATCAGACAGTAAAAACTAGGCAGGTTACACCTTTGCAGATTTAAACTATCCCCCCCCCCCCTTAAATAACAGACAATGAACTAATCAATTACCACAGCCAAAGCAATAAAATAAGATGTGTATTACAACACAATGGCATGCGTATAAACTAGAGGGTGGTAGGTTTAGAGGATATGGACACAAAAAATATTTCACTCAAGAGTTTAGTTGATAATTGATTCAACCTTATTGTTATTCTTTAAAGGCAAATAAAAATGTAGGTAGGCTAGATATACACAACGCCCACATACAAGATAAAATCAACCAGTAATATCATCCATTCACTATTTCTCTTGCAGAAAAACCACCATCAGCTGGTTAATGAAGAGTAATGTTTTTTTTTGCTGGTAAATGAACACAGTTTGAGGCAAGTTTTATGAAGAATTCTCATATTTTATGTCTTTATATGTGAGGAGTCTTTAGAACTCTATTCTGGAGTATAGGCAACAGACAGGGCAGACTAAGGAACAGGATGTGAAGTTGATATCTGCTGTTGAAAGAAATGTGCATGTATGTGTGTGTACTGGACATAAACAAACAACATACAAAGTTAGAAGAGGGAAAACTGCAGTAAAATATACTTATCAGAAAAGATTAGATGTTAAGGTAGGTCAGTCAGACTTGAGTTAAAGCAGGAGGTATTAATGGTGACTAAAAAAGTAAAGTAAGCGCTATACAGAAAGAAAAGCAGAGGGCCAAAGACAAAGACGAGGATGGTAAAACAAAGTAGCTGCTGGGCAGGTAGAGCGTGAACAGGAAGTGTTACATAGGCCAACAGAACGAGGTGTGTTGTGAAGGAAAGGAAGACGTTCAATTGTACTTTAAGGAGCAGAAACTCCTGATTACTGTAGTGGAACAGCCTATAAAAAACCAGGGTCAGGTTTATCTCAGTTACACACACCAAGTTAACAACGCTTTTGAACCAAGGATAAAACAGGGATTGTAATAAGGCGATACATTATCATTTAAGAAAGTAAAAACCTAAATCAGTAATATTTTAACATAGTTAAACACAATACTGGCACAAGAAATAAGCCATTCTCTCCTTTAAATATGTAAGCACAAGGTACTATGATTGGTCCTCCCACCTTTTTTCATATATAATGTTCAGTATGAAGCCCCTAAACTGCAGGGCATTCAAATCCACAGAGGTAAGGAAAACCAAGACATCGTGTAAAAAAAGACGTTAAAAGGGCCCAATACAATTACAACGATGTAGTTATACTTGCAGTCCTATGCCTCTGGGAAATGTGCTCCTGCTCCACCGACGCGTTTCAACTGTCTGGCAGTCTTTATCAAGGTGTGTGTTGGGGCTATTACTAGTTCCTCCTTTTATGCTGACTACTCCTGACGTCATATCTCTTACAAGAGTTGCTTTTCAATTGTTACCGTTTTCTGTCATACTATTTTCTACTTATCTTATGATTCTTCCTCTGACTTTTTCTCTTTAAAACTATATCTTTATTTTGCAATTTAAAACCTTTAAAAAGTATGTATTGAAGAGAGAAATATTTTATTTTTTGCCGTCCCGTATATGTATATCTTTATTCATAATAAAAAAAAAATTTCTATTGCTACCATCCAATATAAACACAAAAAGGACCACAGCGCTGTGATATGTAGTAGTCAGAACATAAAATATAAAATATGGCAGTTCACCAATTTTGAAATAACCTTAGAACCGAGCAGAGGTCTAAAAAGGCAGTTTAATAGAGTAAAAATAAAATATTGCAAACATATAACACATAACACAAGAACAATACAATGTAGTATGTGCACAGTCTGGAATGAATACAAGCCAATCACTATGTAAAGTGGGACGTAATTGAATCCTGCAGTTCAATACTGCACAGGTAACTAAATAACGGCAGTATCCCTCAGTGAATTCACACGGGTCAGGGAAATGATGAAAAGACTGAGCTCCTACGAGCACTGCTGATGACAGTAGTCCGCAAAGCAAATGTCCAGTAAGGGAATAAGAGAATACACCCCTCCTGGGTAGCTAATACGGGTGTTTGTTGCAGTGCGGGAGTAAGGTGACAGTCCCTGTTGGCTGGAATGTCCAGCCAGATACTCCCGTCTGTAAGGGAAATGTATATGCCGTGGAGAGGTAGTAGAGTACCTGTGCTTTGAAATCCGCAGGTATACTCACAGTCCAACTGTGTAAAAGCAGATCCGGTCCAGGGTATAGAGATAAACTCCTCTGTGGGTCTGAAAGATTGGCGTGTAAAACGGAGGCCACCCGCTACACTTCAGAATCCACGAGCCGAAGACCAGTCAGCTGTATATGGCAAAGGTTCCAGACAAAGCACGTGTGTTTGTGACGTCCGGCTGACGCGTTTCGTCCAATACGAGGACTTTTTCAAAGCGGATATGGATGTTCTCAGATATCGGTCATCCCTTTTAAAGAAGACTCAACAGATGTCCACTAATTGGAAGGCCTATTAAGATGTTACAAAGGTTCTCCAAGTAGTGGGTTTCTGGTGGATTTCAAAAATAACAATGTAGCACATATTCTACAAATTGCTCATAAGCAATGATACAAGATAACAAATGTATCGTCTGTGAGTCATAATAGACCTGCTGCTCGGCACTATAGGATTCTTTATATACCAATATTCGTTACATCAGGCATAATAGCATCATAACAATTAATAAAAAAATAAATGAAACACTGTTATATACAGATTCATCATTAATATGGATAATATATATAAATATGAGTGAAAATATAAAGACAATATAGAAAAAATGATATAAAACTAGGTATAGAAAAACATGAATACGATGCAGTGAAGAAGGTAATATACTCAGATAGATTGATATATCAAAGGAGACATATATATGTCATCTAGAAGAAGATGATTATAATGAAATCCCTGGATATCGGTAGCTAAATAATACATATGATTAGCCGAAATAGACCGTATTACTGATAATCCAAAACAGAATGGTAATATATACAGACATAGATTATACATATTTGTGTCAAGGAATACAGGTTCATTGATTATTCTATATACAGAAACACACTTTAAGAATAAAGGGGTGTGAAAATTATTAATTAGATAAAATAAAAGATAGGAAAAATAAATATATTGAAAGAAATATACTAATAATGAAAGTAAATATAGATATAACTTAGGAATAAGAAGAAGGAAAAAAGAAGAAAAAGAAATAAAAAGAGGAAAAAATTGAGTAAAAATAAATAAAAATAAAAGTGAATAAAAATAAGAATATATAGGAAGCTAAATAAAAATGGTAATGAAAGGGTATACATATGATGTAGATAGTAACCACTGAAAAAATAATAAATAAAGGTACAAGTAATGTGGAAATATCTCGATATGTGTATAGGTAGTCCATAAATGAATAAGAGAAATATGGCTGTAAATAAATATGATTGTTGGTGGGTGTAAAAATGGGAAAGTAAACATAAATAGGTAGGGACTGGGGATATAAGGAATAAATGTATATAAAATAAATATTGAGTAAAAAAATTGTTAGAAATAATTCCAGAGGTATAATAATAAAAAAAAAAAAAAAAAAAGGAAATAGGAAAAAAA
>WWET01000629.1:172837-194477 GCA_011038615.1 Limnodynastes dumerilii
GCAGACTGGGTTCTCCAATCTTTCCTTTTCCTGTGTCTTTCAGTTACTGCAGCGCAGCATTCAGCACAATGCTGTAACACAGGAGGGACAGGGAGCGGAGCCCCCAGGCCAACACTCTGACTGCTGTGCTGCCAGGGCTCTGACACAGAACAGGGAGGGAGCAGAGTCCCCGGCCGGCACTCTGCTGTGTTTCCGTGGCTCTGATGTGGAAGGGAGAGGGAGTAGAGGCCCTGATCAGCAATCTGATTTCTGTGCCACCGGGCGCAGGATAGTTAATATTTTATGATAACTTTGAAACTTGTGGGCTAATGGGCATTAATCAGTTTTTTTTGTCCCAGGCAATAACAGTTTTATTAACGGCTCTGTCTACATTTATATTTATTCAGCCTACAATAAGCATATACTGATAAATGGGTATAGACAGGTATAGAGAGAGCAGTGTGGAAAGAAGGGTAAAAAGGAATTAGTGGGGGAGGGGTAATAAGATGAGGGGAAAGGAAAAGAGTCAATACTAAAAGGAGGAGTTTAAAATGATCAATAAACCACACCCCAAAAAATTTAATTCTAGCTCTGTCCCTGGTCAGTGCCATGATAAGGATGGCTAGGACCAGGAATGGACTGGCTGCCGGCCCATGCAGCTTATTAGTTGCCTGTAACAACATCGATATTCTGCTCATGCTCCCAGTCTGCTTTCTTTCTGACAGCTAAGGACAGGCAGACATCGGCCAGGAGGTGAGGGAGCCACACACAGCCCATAATTATTGGCTCAATGAATCCCTGAAGGTGGCTATGTAGCCCAGCAAATATCAATCGCTATAATTACTTTATTACTGCTGTACATGCCAATAATTATGGAGTTTGAATCTATTTAAGTCGGCCACACGCAAACAGCAATTATTGGTCTGATCTCTGATGATAATTGGTTTATTGAACCAATAATCGCTCTAGTTTCTGGCGAGCTCAAGTAGATTCAGAACACCCTTGGTAATGGTAATGCATATTAAAATGACATTTTGTTGGTAGGGATTGAACATAACAGTGCAGTGTTTGAGAAATTTGTTGACGCACGTTAACATTATTAATATGCCACATGAAACAATGCAGATATTAATCACTACATTAGCCTCTAACACAAAACTAAGAAGCCACAGCTCCCTGCTATTCTCACACCGTCCTCCCATTTCCTCATAGCTACATATTTCCTCATTCTAACTTGCAAGTTGCACAAATCATACAAATGCATTCTTTCACAAAAAGAAAACGTTGCAAACTTTTTGTAGGATGAGTTTTTAAAGAAGGACAAATGTATCTAAGCCTACAAGCTCCAACGTGTTATTTTCCACAAAGTTTTGGAAAATAGCTGCATTTTTCAGCATCTTTAAGCTGCGCTTACACGTTGGAAAAACTACTGTACAGCTATAGATCGCCGGATAGTGTAAACATTTTCTGAGGTGGTAAACAATCAAAGTACTCATTTTAACCTATGCTGCTAACCATTGTAGTTACATGCATTAGAGCAATGGGATATGCTATATGTAAAATTTTACTTTGGGGATTTTCTTTATCTACACCAATATTTGAGGGGATATAGCTTATTAATCATTATGAAGCAGAGTACTGAGTAAGGCATAAAGCCACATACGTAATATATGGGCTACTCTTCTACCATCTGTGCAATCAATTTGAAACATCATCATTTCTAAAAATCAGCCCTATAAAGAGATTATTTTGATTAAAATATACAGTAAACAAATAGAATTACTAATGTGATCTTGTGACTAGAGCAAAATAAAAGTATGCTGCAGTGCCAGTGAAGTGTCTTTTGCGCAGTATATACACACAGACAGGCTGCCGTAGCAGTATACCACAGGACTGATTGTTTACATACTACTTGCACACTCCCTTGATGCACAGATGGCCAAATATATACACATCAATCTTTGCTGGTGAAGCTGAATGGATAAATAACCATTAATAAGCTTCAATGGTTTTCAGCATAAGTAGGAAGCTGAAAGCAACCTATCACAAGATTAAAACTATAGTGCAGTCAGGGTATGCTACTTAAAGCACATCATCACGGAAATATTACCGGGTATTACTTAGCTGGAAATGTTTCTCTCTCTCTCTGCTATGTAGATTTCATTACAAGCTTATAGTTTTCATCTATTTTTCTTCCCACGTCTGTCCTATGCTTCCTGTGGCAGAAACTATACTGCCTCCCATTTCCTTTTCCACTTTTCCCTTTACTTCCTTCTCTATGTTGACATTCAGCATTTAGACACATGTATACGAATTATCTCTCCTGAGAGAAACCAGGAACGATGGAGAAGAAATGGAAAAAGTTTCATTCATATTACCAGACTAGAAGAATTTTTATTTTTGCTGTCTTGAACTATTATTCTGAAAGGTGTAATTTTTATCATCAAAAACCTGATCATACAATTACTGTGGATCAATCCAAAAATTGCTCTAGTGTGTGGTGTAGATTGTTTTTTGAAGTTTCAGATTGTATAGGATCCCAGACTGCTTATTGTCCCGAGGGGACAATATTGTGTAGTAAGCGGTCCGGTCCAGTCTGCTTATTGCACCCTGTACATCCACCTCCTGGCTGGTATTTCCCTCTCTCTCAGATTCAAATCATCATCAAGTACAGCAGATATGCAAGCTCTGTATTCTGCAAGAGATGCAGTGCTTCCATTACTAGACCACTGTACTTTCCAGTAAAAAGTCATAATGACATGGAAACTCTAGGCGGATGTATAGGTACCACACATTGGCCAGAGTTTCTCAATCAGCCAGCGAATTAGAAAACTGCACGGGCCTACTGAAATGAATAACAGGAGGCCCATGCAGCCAATCAGTGTAGAGACTGACGGAAGGCCCATACAGCCAATAAGCTGGACGTGACTTCTGTTAATTTCAGCACCTCCCTTTTCAGAGATTCAAGATTATCGCTTCCAGCAAGAGCACTATAGCTCTGATTTTGGGGCCTTTCCCTAGGTAAAAATCGTACTATTGGAACCTACTTCTGGGAGCAACAATCGCTGTGGTGTGTGGAAATTAACTCCCATGTATTCAAAGCTCAGACAGCTATGTTGTATATCAATTATTTATGAGGTTTAAGACTTAATAACATATTATGTAATATATTTGTGTACAGTGTCCACAGCCTTCCCTATTATTAATAAGACAAGAGCAAAGATCATACTAGTCCATTGAAACTTTTCACCACCTGACACACCTACAAGATAATGTGGAATCCTCTGCTTCATTAAAAACCTTACATAACCTTGTATAATCTGAAGGTAGAAAACAAAACAGCTCAGAAAATTGTCACAGTGGCTATATCACACTCCTTTTACAACAGACTTTTCTACAACTACCTGTGGAAGAACAATGTGTTTGTTACATGTGCATGTTCACCTTTTCTGTGACATAAAAAAGACACAGACCTGGCAAATCTGACTCATAAAAACTGTTCTAATTTGAGAGAGAGGGAGGATTGGCTGATAAATGCACTTTTACATATTAGGGTAAAACAAAAAAACAAGACCCTTATGAGAGTATGCTAATTTTCTCCCACATACACGTAGAGGAGCTCAAAAATGCCTTTATATTAATATACTATATTATTTTGTGTTACCATTTTGACATGAGACCACCTCCCTCAGCATGCGTGTGTCTTGCCGTTTTCCTCAAAAAAGCAGACCCAAAAGCTGTGTCCACATAGACATGGAGGCCCAAAGGAAACCAACCGAGAGGTGCACACGTGTTCCTGATATAGTATCAAGTAACAACTCTCCACACGAAAAACAGATAAATACCCAATATGAAATTTAATGACACAATGCTTAAAATACTTAGAGGCAAAATATTACATATAAAAATATAAAAGGCATCCATTTAGACAAAAGTGTACAAAACTGCATTCACATGTAAACATACAATGCCAAAAGACCCGTTACCTGAGAAAATAACACTGGCCCTATAACCCCCCTTAGCGGCCTCAAGGCCAACACGTCACCTATTCCTAGGCAGTATCCTGCCCCTTTCAAATGAGCAGAGGGATCAGGTCATCAGCGTAGCATATGGTCAAGGACGGAAGCCAATGACAACCGGTGCACAAGGAGGCGGACGTGAGGCCACTATGGGGGTTATAGGGCCAGTATTGTATGTTTACAGGTGAATGCAGTTTTGTACACTTGTCTAAACAGGTGCCTTCTAGATTTTTTATATGTGTAATATTTCACCTCTAAGTATTTTAATCATTGTGTCATTAAATTTCATATTTGATATTTATCTGCTGTTTTTCGAGTGGAGAATTGTTACTTGCTATTATAACAGGAATACATGAGCACCTCTCAATTAATTTCCTTTGGGCCTGCATGTCTATGTGGTAGCTCATTTTTCTGGTCTATGGTTTACTGAGGTAGCACCCTCCAATTTGGGAAGTTATAGTATCCTTTTGATTGTTATTCAGTGCGGTCTTTCTGTTCTATGCAAAATTATAAATAGCTAGTTTGCAAGATTTTATTCTGCTTTAGTAACATGTCCTCTTAGACCACCGAATCCAAAAATACTCCCTAGTGTCTCTACAGGTGTGTATCCATACTAATGTGTTATCGCCATTACATAAAATGATTTGCAACGCTGGATCAGTCAGTGCTTGACGGCTTTGGCAGCTCCTTTCACATTTACAAAGCACTTGTGAGGCAGGACATGACTAATCTGAGGTCACATAATCAAACGGGCAGGTCAGAAGACAAGCCTAGAAGATGACAATATTGTGACACTGACAACTCATATAGGTGATAAACAGATCTATGACTGTGTAATAGATGAACATTATCTGCCAGGCAGACAAAAACACTCAAAAGCCAGTATGAATTAAGGCATCATCCTGTGGACCAGTCTATGGAGATGCTCGCCACGCAGATATTTAAAGACTGCCTCTCCTCAAAAATGTTTTAAAAAAAGAAAACAAACAAGATGTCTCTTTGTAAATTAAAAAATGTATAGCTAAAATATATAATTACGTTTATTATGACCAAGCAAGATTGGTATCGGGATACGAAAAAAGCACACCCTATGAAATCCAGGCTCACTTTACTAGAGATGGAAAAATATTGGGGCTTTTATTAACAACAGAAGTGAACAGGATAATCTGTGTGGAACATTTCCTTGTCTCTTCATTAGCGATTACTACATCACAGAAGGACATTAGACCACCAAGAAGTCCCTGAAGAAAGTGTAAGTGCAAGGTGCAACATAAGGGGGGAAATAAATCCTCCATAGAAGGAAAACAAGCTCATGCTGTAGAGCAGGGGTACGTTTTCCGCTGTTTGGTCATACATATGGGAGACTAGGCAGGGTTGTAAGGGGTACAAAAATAAAACAAAATAACCAATGGAAACATAAAGGTTAGTAGGTACATAGCAGAGGTATATCCAAAGCGGACCTGATTCCAGTGTGTGTAATTGGCACCAACTAAAAAGGTTAACAACTGCTCTAAAAGATTGCAAATATTAACTTGCCAAATGGATAGTAACAGTTTAAGTGAAAGTAACACACACTTTCCATGACCATTTGTGTTGACATTTTAGTATTTTCAATTTGTTTGCTTCTCAATAAAATAAATAGAGTAATAAGGAAACAACTGTGGCAATCCCAATCACACCTATAGGGCCTGATCCAGAGCTACGCTGTGCCGTTTAGCGTATTTACAGCCAGCGTAGCTCCTATGCACTCCCCCCCACCCGACACTCCCCCTGTGGCCGGCATAATTACACACTGTTACGCAGGCTGAAGTCTACCCTAACTTCAGCCGGCATAAGTGTGTAATTATGTCGGCCACATGATCGTAAGGCCCTATCCCAGGCCTCCCTTCTAATTTCAGCGTAGTTACAGAGCTGCCCGCCCCTTCCTCCGTAACTACGCTGTAGTTACAGGCGCCTGATCCTGCACACAGATAAACACTGATTACGACGGGTAACATCTGGCCGGCGCATTTGCAGATCGGCAAAAATGCCGATCTTATGCATCCTGGTGGTCTGGATCAGGCCAATAGAGATCTCCCTACAAGGAGATCATAGGAAAAACTAATTTTCAAGATTTAATCCACTGTAAATGAAAATATATAATGCCTGGTAAGAGACAGCTACAGATTATATAGAGATTTACGTAGTTTGACAATAATATAATAATTCATAAAAAATGGATGGTGGTATCCCTTACCATTATTATCTGCAAAGAAACCAAACAGATAACTAATAAAGGAAGTTACCATTTATTCAGTCAGTTGAGATTATAGAAAACTGGCTCATAAACCTATGATAACTCAGCAGATATATGGAGAATTCCATACAAGGGAAAAAATGCTTAGGAATGAGATTAGATTCTGTTCAATGAAATGCTATTTAGTAAAAAAAAAAAAAAAAATTCCATAAAAATGGGATTTCATCCAGCAATAACAGATCTTGTTTAGTGTACATTCTTTGCATAAATGCACTATTTGGAGCCAGCTGGGCCACAATCTCAGAGAGGTCTTCTTGACCATATTTTGTGGAATACATTCACAGAGGGAAAAATATGAAAACTATGATTACAAGTCTTTATAGAAAAGAAATTATACAAAAAGCAAATGTTATTCTTTTGCGAAAAAAACTATTAACCTGTAAAATGCCCATATGGCTGTAAACAGTCCAAATGAATAAGCCAGTCAAATATTAATTAGGTGCAAATATACTAGTGCTCTGTGTCAAAGAACACTGACCTAAGTTTCCTTAAACCTTAACCGATATATTATGTACTACCCTGTTTTCCCGAAAATAAGACCTAGTCATAAAATAAGCCCTACCTTGATTTTTCATATTTCCTGAAATATAAGCACTACCCCGAAAATAAGCCCTAGTCACATGCAGTGTGTCCTGACTCCGCTAAGCAACGAGGCTTCCCAGCCTGTAAGCGTCCTGTACTGCGAGCCTCCCTCGCCAATACTTCACTGAGTGAGCCCGGCCTCCACAGCTGTGGTATACTGCTGACAAGTACTTTGGGCGGACTGGTGGTGCTTAGTGCACCGGGCTCTGAGCAAGTGAACTACAGTGTGCACAGTAAAGGTTAGCATCCATTTCCTGCTCAATAGGTGCCATTTTATGTGTCTAGCTGGCGCTGAACCCCAGCTTCAGCTGTCTAACTCAACCACAGACCCATCACCAAGCTTCATCTCCCCTATACCAAAACAAACAAAACACTACAGTGTGCTTCACTGCTAACCTAAATACAAGAGGGAATAAACAAAAAAATAATAAGCCCTACCCCGAAAATAAGCCCTAGTGCCTTTTTGACGAAGAGAAAAAAATAAAAGACCCCGTCTTATTTTCGGGGGAAAGACGTTATTAGTTTCCTCAGTGGCATATTTCTAGCTTACGCTGCCATAAGCCTACCTTAAAGTGCTCATGCAGATCAACAGTCCGTACGACCTCTTTTCCACACAAGTGTGGGAGCCCCCTCCCACACTGTACATTTTGCATGCTCATTATGCATAGCACAGCCCATTTGTATGTAAATAGGGCGTACGGAACAATAGTTCCATACGATTTTTGCAATGCTAGGGTTACAACGCTATTGAAGCAACCTGGTCTTCAATAACACCTCAGCAGTGCCGCAGGCTGATAGCATCGATGCCACGCCGCATTAAGGCAGTATTTCGTGCAAAAGGAGCCCAAACCAAGTACTGAGTACATATGCATGATTATACTTTTCAGAGGGATGACATTTCTGTATTTAAAAACCTTTTTTTAATTGATTTTATGTAATCTTGTGAAATTTTGATTTTGGGGGTTTTCATAAGCTGTAAACCATAATCATCAAAATTAAAACAAAGGCTTGAAATATCTCACTTTGCATTTAATGAGTCTATATAATATATTAGCTTCACCTTTTAAGCTGAATTACTGAAATAAATGAACTTTTGCACGATATTCTAATTTTTCAAGTTTCACCTGTATAGTGTTTATGCCTTGTAAAAAAAAAGCCCTTCTTTCCTCCTTGAAGATAATGGGTCTATTCCCCTCATAATAAGCTATGAAATAGAAGAGATAAATTTCAATCCATGTTCAATTATTGTTTCAATCTTGATCATGGTTGCCTACTTCTGCAAATGAATATCAGGGAGATTGTCAGAGCACTATCAAGGTGCTGCACCAAAGGGGTGTGTCCTGTACCACCAAAGAGGTGTGTCCTGTGAATAGCTCCACCCATAGGTGTATCTAGCACTGCCAGGAAAACTATTTTACAATAAAAATGTCAGTATTTATTGATTATTACATTGTCAGTGAATACTTTCATTACTATCTTTATAGAAAAGCTAAAAGTGACGCTGCCGCTGATTAACAAGATTCTTTCATTACATCTTGACCTCCATGAAATTGGTCATCTCCATAGACCTCAATGGATGAAATTAGAATCAGGGAGATTACCAAACACTTCAGGGAGATCACCCAATCTTCAGGGAGTCTCCCTGATATTCAGGGAGAGTTGGCAACTATGATCTTGATACTCACCCAGAGCTGCATTCACACAAACTGCTTAGATAGCAGTGTAATTTTTGACATGGTGGACCCCCTTGGTATATCTTATGGGCAGAGGCAGCGGTTTTTAAACACAGCAAGTTAAATACATACCCCTATTAAATTCTATTTGAAAGGGTACATATAATAATATTAATATAATTTGAAGGATAATTAAACAGGTTATGTGGAATATATACTAAATGCCCTATAACAAAAGCTCTTTATTCCTCCTTATTTGTGCCCAAATTCCCCCATAACACAGCTTGATAAAAGAATACAGGAGGGGTACATTTCTGTGTATGAGAAACTAGCTGACTTTTTTCCCCTCAATATTTAGGAGTTTCATGCATTTTATTAATGCAATTGAATTACATTAGAAAGATAACCCTGTAGTAACAAATCACTACAGAAATATTGGGGGGAAAATCTTGCAAGAAAAGATACATTTAAAAAAGGCCTCTACAATTCATACATTTTTCTACATTCAAACATCTTTCTTAATACTGTGCATAAGCTTGTGCCAGCTTCCAAATAAGGGGAGACAAGGACACAATTTGTTCAGCTCAGTGACAGAAAAAAGGGCAATACTAGCGGTTGAAAATTGCTTTAACAAGAACATAGCAGAAGAGGCTGGAAAAAGTACGTATAGCTTTATTTGGAGGAAGACCATACAACCTTATACAGACAGTACAAATCATAAGAAAAAAGATATACATAAAAAGATTTGCTACTATATCAGGACCCCTAAGTTGTTCTCTATGCATCTGTATTCATTAACAGAACTCATCACCATTTAAAATTAACACATTAAACATGTAGAGATGTGCAGGAGAAAAACCTGTTATGATGAGGCCAATTACACAAAAGCATCCAGAGCAATGTCACCGTTAATAACTCACTGATTGAGCAATTTTAGGCATGCAAATTATGCACTTACATTTCTAATCTGAGAAACCATCAGGAGAGGGGACATGAAGCAGACACAACAGATCAAGATTAAAAAAATAGCCATCTTACTATGGCTCTATGTGAAGGTAAAGTGGTACACACTGCAAAAAGTCCAGGCCAATTTTCTTTATTTTTATTTATAATACACAGAATTTCAATGGGGTACATTTTAGGAATTAATGGCAACAAGTCTGTCATTCTATTCAGGGCCCTGAAAGAATACAGTGTCCATAAATCATTTATCATTGCTCTGGACTGGATGTGTGTGCAGCATACAGTTATCATTGCTCTGGACTGGATGTGCCTGCATACAGTTATCACTGCTCTGGACCGGATGCGTGTGCAGCATATTACTTGGCATGTCTCTGACCCGTTTAAACAAAAACTTTTCAGGAAGAAAGGGAGATGTATCAAGAAAACAGAACTACTGAAAGGGCACCAATAAAATCCTACACATGGAAAATATGTTATTCTTAAACTTTACTATAAATGGTCAGACTTTACACAGCAGTTCAACCGTGATTTTACCATCAAAATATCTGATGTACAAACACTTTGACAAACAAGTGACATTATATGCCAATGATAGGAATAAATCCTATGACTGTAAATAGAAAGATGCCACTGTCTGCAGGATGACTTCACAGACACATTACCTAGAACTTAATGAATAGTTTGTTGTGTGCGGTAGAGTCTGATTTGCATAGTACTCAGGTATTAAATTAAGTAAAGTTTACAGAGGCAGCACACACAAAGAAAAACACTTTCACCTTGCAATTCAAATCAATGCAAGCATCTTGTGATGTTGTATTTCAAGCTCACACAGCTATATTCTTCCCATACTTAAAGACTGAGCTGTTGTGGTCATTGATGGTTCCTCTTGCACCCATGCTAATTGGAATTATCAGCAATCCAGTATCCTTAAACATCTTTAGCGTGACTGTGTAATTAAGCATGGTATATGTGTAATTAAGCATGGTATATGTGTAATTACTGCTGAAGCCATGTCTGTGTGAAAATGCCTTTTTAATGGTTTCAATACTGTAACAACTGGAAATCTGTGAGGACATTATTGAAAATATTCCTGTAAAACACGATCACATCTTACATGTTGTGATAACTGGTGCTCACATTTTCTGTGTAGAGGACGGTCTATCTTAACATGGCCACACACTGGAGAGATTATCTGCCCAATCATCCAATTATCGGGTAAATAATCGCACTAGTTAGTGGACAAGATACATTTTTTAAATGCCAAATAAACGCACCAGAAACGCTATGGTACGGTATAAACGCACCAGAAACGCTGTGGTACGGTTATAAACGCACTAGAAACGCTGTGGTACGGTTATAAACGCACTAGAAACGCTGTGGTACGGTTATAAACACACTAGAAACGCTGTGATATGGTTATAAACACACTAGAAACGCTGTGGTACGGTTATAAACACACTAGAAACGCTGTGATACGGTTATAAACACACTAGAAACGCTGTGGTACGGTTATATACACACTAGAAACGCTGTGGTACGGTTATAAACACACTAGAAACGCTGTGGTACGGTTATATACACACTAGAAATGCTGTGGTACGGTTATAAACACACTAGAAACGCTGTGGTACGGTTATAAACACACTAGAAACGCTGTGGTACGGTTATTTGGTGTTTTGGCATGTTTGATATAAATCGGACACTAGCACTCAATAATTTAACGGAGCCAATCAGCTTAATGAATGGCTCCATATTCTTTAAGTGTCTTCCTCTTCTGCTAGGACAGTGTAATCGTCCCAGTGTTTGGCCAGCTTTACACTAACATTTTGTTACACAGTTCGTAGGCTTCAGAAGTGCAAGTTTATAGTGTGGGTATAGGAGACCTAAAACAGCAACAGTAGCAACTTCAACCAGTGTTTGGCATCCAGATACACTGCAGCCCTCCAAACCACTCAAAGAACTACACATTGCCAGTCTGTTTGGTAATAAATGTAAATAATTGATTTCAGCAAAGAAATAGATGTCAAATCCCATATCAGCCGGCATCTCAACAAGGGTAACATATCAAAGAATTAGGATTTTCATGAAACCAGCATCAAAACTAGAGTTTGCTGAACTTATAAAGAATGGTCATTTTTAAGAGACACAAACATTCCTGCAGTGATGCTAAAATGTTATTTCCATGATCCACCCTCCCTTTATTCTGATCAGATAAGCATACATGCCTAATTATCACTATTGGATACGCTTGAAGTATATTGTTTTTTCCGTTCTCTATTATTTCTCTGCATTTGTATCATCCATTTATAGAGTTTATAATAGACTATAAGCATAATACCAAGATATTTCTGCACACAATTACAATGAAGGAGTCTGAAATGTTAGCGTTTTATTTATGAATTAAACTGGAATTCATGAAATAGGAGTTTATCCATTAAATTGATTACTACAGATAGTCTGGGACTGATTTGTAGTGGTAATCGCATACATTCTTTGAAATTATGGTTGTTGCATTTGCATATCTTATCTTTTGTGTAAAATAGGGCTCACTGTTGTTAATGTTATCTGTATATTAGCATAATTAGACACACAAACAAATTATACCAGAGGTTAACAAATGACAAACACAAGGTCCTTTCACAGAAAGCCAGCCAGCGCTTCATAAGAAGGAAAACAGAAGTCTGCAATAGGTAACTGAACAGAGGTGGTTTTGGAGAGATAGGGCCTGGAGAATAATGGAGATTTATTATAAAGAATAAGTGTCCATAATGGAAACAAAGGGATATGCTATAATGGTGGAAAGAAAAAAACACCGATTGAAAAAGAGGAACAAACATAATGATGAAAGAAGACTAAAGAAGGATAATGTGTGGGAATGGAGATAGTGAATCCAAGGTTATGGGGCAGACACACTGTGGAGGTGTCGTCAGATTGAGTAGTGTAGTGAATGGGGTTTGGGGGGGAGAATTATGTAGATTAAATGAAGTATAATGTTTATAATAAGGCGTGTGTGTGTGTGTACAAACAAGGTATTTGTGTTGTCTCCTAGGACAACTAAAGGCATTTTCTCATGTAGCAGCTAATCAGCATTCTAGTCCAATCCTCAGGGAAAATAGTTGCAGCATGTTTTATTCACACAGGCAAGGTTAAAAAAACGAATTCCTGGGCCTGTCTACTGCCTAGTAATCACTGCAGTGTCACTACAGTGTTAGTACCTAGAGTCCTACCCCAATGCAAACATCACTTAAGTTCAGCAATATGTACAGGCTGATATTTGTCCGAAGAGGCCTTCTGCCTCAGGGATCTATGAAGAAAGAGCCAATCAACAGAGCTCCAGAAGAAGACCGTGGACCTGGACAACAATGTCTACAAACAAATAGAAGATTTCAGGAAGGTAAGTAATACAATTAAAACTTAACAATTTATTAATATATAAGAAATGTGGTGAAAATGTATTATTACATTTTATTATAAATTTTTACTAGGAGCAGGGCATGTGTATACATACTACTAGGAACGGGGCACGCGTATACGTACTACTAGGAACGGGGCACGCGTATACGTATTACTAGGAACGGGGCACACGTATACGCATTACTAGGAACGGGGCACGCGTATACGCATTACTAGGAACGGGGCATGTGTATACATACTACTAGGAACGGGGCACGCGTATACGTATTACTAACGAACGGGGCATATTTATTTATTTGACTAGGAATGGGGCATGTTGATGCATTATAATAGGAACGGGGGCATGTTTATTTACTATTAGAGGAACGCTCATAGTTATAGGAGCCTTAACTTATGAAAATATGTTTGGGGGGGACATTATATATGCTGCAACATGCATTAACCCTTGATATGCTGCCGCTTATGGAACTAAAATGCACAGCATGCCCTGCAAAACATGGGCATACTGTGCCTTCTAGTACAATATCTTGCAGCATGCTAATGGTTAATAGCATGCCATTATAGGGGTTTTTTACTTTATACCGGTGCCTATATTAATATAATTAAAAAGGGACAAACTACAGCGAATTTAACATAAACCACTGTGAGTTTTACACAAACTCGCCATAGTTTAATCGACGCTGGGGAAACTCTCCCCATAGTAAATACGATGATTTTGAAAACTACAGAGATGTCTGTCGATTTTTACAGATGAGATAACTAGCCCCTTATTAAGTCTGGCCCTCAGTCTCAGTCCCCAGTATTCCCCATGCATGTTTCTCCAGCCATCCCAATAAACCCCATTCATGTGTCTACAGCTCCAGTATTCGCTATTCATATGGCTCCAGCTCCCCAATATTCCCCATTCATATGGCTCCAGAACCCCAGTACTCCTTATTCGGGTGTGGGTCACCACCTTGAACAGCCCTTTTTCGAAAGGGCTGTTTTCTACCACTTCACGAGAAGTGCCTGGGAAGTATTATCCCAGTATTCCCTATTCATGTGTCTACAGCTCCAGTATTTCCCATTAATATATTACATCAATCAGCCCTTTTTTTTTTTTTAAGATTTTAATAAAACCTGGGTTGGGTTATATCCATAGCACATCCCTTTTTAATAATTTTTTTGAAAGGACTGTTTTCTACCACAACAACGAAAAGTGTCTGAGAAATAGATTGCTTCTGCCTAACCTGATGCAGAAGTAACAGATCATTCCCAGGATGAAGACGCAGCAGCAAATAGTGAGTCCCCTAAGCCTTACCCTAAACCTCTTCTTTCCGCAGCCTGCCCCTAAGAATCACTTCCCCACAGCCTAACCATAAGACTCCCTTTATCTTTCGGCTGTCTGTAATTCATAAATAGCAGTTTTGCAGCGGTGACTACTACCTCCCCATTCAAATAACTCAAGCTGCCAATAATTCTCCACTCTGTAGTCTCCAGCCTCCCGTTTATACCTTACTTACCTTTGATGACGTCCGTGCCTCGTCTGTGGTGCATGCCGTCTTCTCTGTGACACTGGCGTGTAAAGCATAGCCATAAAGCATTCTGTACCCTGCTATCAGCCGATGCCATTCAGGACAGCTGAAAAGAGGTTTGCTATCAGCTGTAGTGTGGAACTGCTACGGTCACTGATAACAGGTCCTTTTCAACATCGTTCGCTGGACCTGCTTCCCTTTGTTAGATGGGACCACAAAAGAAAAGCTTTTTGGCCACATGTGGCCCACGGCCTCGAGTTTGACATTCCTGGTGCAAATAGTTAAAGGGTTAAGCAGTCACCAAGATATGGACAGAAAGTAACATCACATCCTTGTGAGTTAGGGCAAGGTTGACACTTACAGAAATACATCCTTCCTGTCCCCATGAACATGGTTTGTTTTTACTTTACTGCAAATAAAACCAGTTATAACACTAGGTGAATTTTAAGGCAAATTCTGGTTTTGTTACATGGCAGGCTTTTGATTATACAAGTTTCTGTATATGTAATTTCTATTAATTGAAGCGATGTTCTTTGGAGAGTGTTGTCTGTGGTGAAATATTAAGGGGCTAACCTAGAGTTTGGGAATAAGGGCAAAACAGGCGCAAGCGTACAGCTCAGCTAAACCATTTTCCAAAGTAAGGGGGACTGATTAATTTAATTTCCTCCTCCTCCCCATGGCAGCAGTTAGTGATGAGTTAGTATTCCTCTCTCCTTGGAGCCCACAGAAAATGAGAAGACACCAGGCACTATATAGGACCTCTTCTTCCGTCACCCTGTGTCTTCTTTTTTCCTGTAGGGAGCCTAGGAGTAACTAGCTAGTCAGGAGGCTTACCCGCTGCAGCTATGATCCTGGCAACCGTCGGAAGAACTTCCCACTGGCGCCATGCATTCAGGTGGGGAGTGGAGGCATGGACAAGCCTCCCTGGTGTTTCCTCTCCTCTCTAAGGATGCCAGTGCAATGCCCGTCCCGACTTAGTTTGAAGGCGGGCGGAAATTACGCTGTGTAAGGCGGTCACTAGGAAGTGTGACCGCCGCCATTTTTCTGTAGCCCATATCGCTATTCAGCAAGGGCTTAGAGCACGTCACTGCAGAGCGCCGTAAATTGGAAAGGGCGCCCTATTTAAACCCTGACTAAGTGTTTAATCTGGGCTGTAATCCTGCACAAGGGAGAAGGCGCATAGCGTCTCCAGGATGTCTCAGGAGAAGCGGTCCCAGCCCAGGAAATCTGGGTAAGCCTCATATTTACTATTTTATTGTATTAGGTAGTTAGTTAGTATTTTGTTTTTTCTGTCTACATTTTTCTTTTAGATCTGAATCCAGTAAAATTTCTTTAGACACAAGGGCTAAAGCAAAGAAAAAGTTCATCCTTAGATGTGTAATAATGTGTTGCCAGAAGGGTTTCAAGGAATATCATGTAATTCTTGTACTGCTGGTGAAACAGAAACAGTCATCATCTCAAGTGCCAGATTTAGTCTCGCAAATAAAAGCAGCCATGTCTGAGACTTTAGTCACGAAAGAAGATCTTTAAAAAAATGATGTCCTTAAAGAAGCCGGCCTATTATCAGTGATTCTGAAATGTCTGAGTGTGAATGTTCAACGGAAGCTTCAGGCCAATCTCTCTCATCAGGGGAAGAACCGGTTAAGTCTGCAGAGGGGGTGGCTAACTTTACTCCAGATCTGCTTGATAATCTGTTGAAACTCATTCATAAGTCCCTAAACATTCAGGACACTAAGCAAGATTTACAATTACAGGACCTTATTTTTGCTGAACCTAAGAAAAAGAATAGGGAATTTCCTGTTTCTCAAATAGTTAGAAACTTGATTTCTGAGGAATGGAAACACCCCGATAGGAAGGCAGTATTAGGTAAGATGTCCAAAATGTACGAATGCCGTATTAGGTAAAATGTCCAAAATGTACCCGTTCCAGGGGATATTGTGCACAGCTGGGAAAATCTACCTAAAGTAGACATGGCGGTGGCTAGGCTGTCTAGGAAAACCACTCTCCCATTAGATGACACGAATGCCTTTAGGGATAGCATGGACAGGAAGATAGAGGGAGGACTTAGGAAACAGCATACAGCATACTTCAGTGGGAGCGACTTTTAGACCTGCTGTGTCCTCAGGGTCTGGTGTAGTGACTTGGGAGTCTGGACTGTTAGAAGGTGTAAAAAGGGGAGGTTTGATTAAAATTATTCAGAATATTCAACCTGCTGTTGAATTTTTATGTGATGCGTCACTAGATTCCATTAAGTTAGCAGCTATAGCAAGTGCTAATGTAGTGGTAACCAGATGAGCCTTATGGCTTAAGTCGTGCCTGGCTGATTCACAATCAAAAATAGATTCATTTGTCTTCCTTATTTGGGTGACTTCATCTTTGGGTGACTCTTAAGGAGGTTTTCTTAGTGGCCATTACATCCGCTAGGAGGGTTTCAGAGCTTCAAGCTCTCTGGTCAGAAGAACCCTTTATTAGTTTTTTCAGGATAAGGTAGTCCTCAGGACGAATCTTCAGTTTTTGCCTAAGGTGGTTAGCAAGTTTCACATGAACCAGGAAATAGTGCTTCCTTCTTTGTGTCCACAGCCTCAAAGACTTCAAACATAAATTTATCTCACTAGACTTGGTAAGAGCTCTTAGGATTTACTTAGATAGTTTAGGAAGTCTAAACAATTGTTTGTTCTGTTTCAAGGGAAGAAGAAAGGCTTTGCAGCCTCCAAGTCCACAATAGCCAGATGGATCAGGACCTTTATTTTGAAATTAAGGGGGTAGAAGTCCCTAGCAGATTGAAGGTGCATTCGACTAGGTCGGTAGCCACATCTTGGGCAGAACGAGAGTCAGCATATATAGAAGAATTACGTAAGGCAGCAGGGTGGTCACCCTTGCACACATTTCCAAAACATTAGAGTGAACGTTTGGGCATCTGCAGATGCTAAATTTGGACTTAGAGTACTTAGTGCTGTAGTGTAGGTTAGTTAGGTAGTTTAGGGCCCTCCCCTGAGGTAACTGCATGGATATGAGAGGAGGAGGTGGAGGTCCTATATAGTGCCTGGTGTCTTCTCATTTCCTGTGGGCCCCAAGGAGAGCGGGATGTTAACCAATCACTAAATGCTGCCATGGAGGAGTCCAGGAAACCAGATTACCAGGTAATAATCTAACGTTTCTTTTGCATGCAGGGAAAATACTTTAAATTTACACATAGAAATCCCATGTTTTTTGATCTAAGAAACTTAATTTCTCAATTCTAATTCTGCTTTCACTATGTAAATTTGCCTGCCCTTGCAGTTTAATATGGTTTTGCTCAGGTCTACACATACGTCTAAAATAAAAAAGGTATAAGTGCAGCTCTGATTAACTCCCTAATACTGGCATTGAAAAACACGAGGAATACTTATTGCCAAAATTAAATCCCATATACCAAACCTGACATTTAATTCTAAATTCTACCAAATGTATTTCGTATTTATTTATTCCTTTTAATTAGTCCAATAATGCTGTCTGGTTTAGTAATATCTAATTTCCTAAATTGGTGTATAAATAAAGGTTTGGGTTTTTTGTTGTTTTTTTTTATAAATTTACACAAGAAGATATAAGAGAGGAAACTGCTGTCTGGCCAATCTCACAGTATGGGCAGTACGGGAGAAGGAACTGCTGTCTGGCCAGTTTCACTGTAGTTGTGGGGTATAAGATAGGAAATTTCTGCAATGAATTCATGATGCAGGAGCTGACACGCAGGAGGTGTTAAGGAGACAAACATATACTTTACTCCTTAACACCTCCTGCGTGTAAGATATACTTGACTGTCTTTGCCTTTCTAGGTGCTAGGCAGCCTGGCTCTACCCATGTGGAGGCTCTGTAGTCTGGGCTGGCTGGCTGGCAGTAGGACTAATCCCTGTACATGAAGAACAGAACAAACAGTGATGAAAGATATAATGACTCTATAAGCTTATTAGGATCTGGACAGTATAAGATAAATAAGTGTTGAGTTTTGGCAATACTGTAGGGGAATCATGTGCAAAAAATTCTAATGCCCCATATTATCAAAGCAGTTACAGTAACTTTCCGCTTCATAGAAAAAAAAAAGGGGGGGGGGAGAGTAAAGCCTTCGCTTGGTACTGTGGAAGTTAAGGGCCATGATATTAGAACACTTTTGTATCTACGCATGAAGAAGCTCTAATAAGCTGTCCACCACAGTACACAGGCAATAAGAATAATACTCTCAACTTTATCTATGCCTTAGAGTAAAGGAAGGTTACATACACAATTAATTATTTTCTAAAACAAACACTGTATTCACTGGCTTGATGAACCAATCCTTTCAAACTCTACACCATTTATCAATAGAAAAAGGAAACCAAACAGAAACTCACCTGTTTTAGCAGACAGCCATGTGGAGAGAAGTTTATAGGGACTCTCAGAAATCCCTGTTGCAGCTAAGCAACTTCCAATTGTGCAGCCATCAGGATGGGAGAAACAAATCCATTGCAAATGTAAATAAGGCAGGTAATCCCCCAAAAAAGTTCATAAATTAAGATCTGTATATGCAAAGGCTTATTTATTATTTCTTTAGATTTCAGGCGCCACTTTATAGTCTGGTTTGATGAAAATGTCAATGTACTGAGAAGAACCCTTTTTCCAAGTCCAAGTTTGTTTTATAAAGGCCAGAATATTAGATAGTATTAGTCACAGGCCTCTCACACAGTGTACCTCTACACATTGATAAGCCAGATGATCCCTTCACACATTAAAGGGCAAAGCTAAAAATCCGGTGTTTGAAAAGTACTTGCGAAGTGCCAACCAATAAACCAATAGGAGCTGGTATCTGAGGAGAGGAAGAAAAAAAAAACAACGTTTAATGTAAGCCCAAAATTTTATTTTACAGAATAGAACTATGAAGATAAAATACTTTGCTAGTGTTAAATTGGAGTGATTGTGGTTATAAATGTGTCTCGTATTGGGCCATTATGGAAAGTGCATCTGTTAAATAGCAAGTTTGTCTTCCCCTTGACGATCTCTTACAGAAAAGTAAAAAGCACACTACATATAGATAACTGGAAACAAACATCCACATGTATTTTTCAGCTGAGCAAAGCACTGCTTTTGAGATTGGATTTATTTATTCTTCAACAGTTACAAACCACGGACCAGATACAGAGCTTGAAAACAAGAGGAAACAGTCATTTTATTCTTTGTATGGAGGAAGAATATTTTGTTTTTACTTGTACACAAACGGATTAGCTTTACTTTTAAATTGCTATAAAGATTTGGTGCAGGAAACATCAATCAAATCTAATACTGTTAACAAAAGATGAAATTTGCCTCCCTTGCAATTAAACATGATTTTGACAAGTTGTAACTTTTTACCTTCTTTCCAAACTCTGGATTGGGTACATAAAAACATGCACAATTATCGGGCCAATCATGTGATTCCAGACCTTCTGGAATGACATTGCAGTAGTGAGTACACATCCAGAGACTTGATTTATAATGATTAGAAAGATCGCATTGGATGATTTGATTTTTGTTCACCGATGGTATGATGATGGACAAATTAAGGCAGTGTGTACACAATTACGACAGTGTCTTTTCAGATATCTGCACAGTGTTTATGTAGCCACAATAATTTCAGCAGATTACAAGAGATGGTGATCTCAGATCTTCTAGTAAATTGGTATAATGTGTGCACGTAAATAGGCATTGCTCATCAGAACTCGTCAGTGAATTTGTAACCGCCATTGCATCTTAAGTATGATTGCATAGGTGCGTGCACGCCTTTAGACTAATCTAATATGTGCTGAATATCGATGACATTTCTTATATGTTTCACATTCAAATGGGGTTTCAGATAACAGAGGGAACTCCTTCCTATGAAAGATGTACGCATAGTGTACAAGGATAACAAGCTAGGAGACTGCCAACCACTTATAAGACAATGGCTGTGCACAAGTGAAAACTGAAGCAAAAAATAAGCAAACAATCACCAAAGTCTGCTTTAAGGTCATGTATGCTTTAAGGTCATCTGAAAGACAACATACCAAAAATGAGTTGACTATTGCTTTATGTGCCTATGTGCTTTATGTGCCGACAAAGGACTAAGCACAAAACTTTCAGAATGTTGCTTGATGTGGTTCTATGCCTGTGACTGTGTGAGTACACACAGACAGGAGTTGTGCCTAATATACTTATCTGTATAAATAATATTTCAATCTTGTTAACTCACAATATATGGTGCACCAACTTAAATTATTCATGTGAAGTGAATGTCTGTTTCAAAAACAGATGAGAAATAGAATATGGTGATGTGCATGATTTCATTTAGAGTGGTTAGAGGGTGTATTATTCTGTACAGGGAGGGTGTACAATGATACCACACTGTCACAAAAAAAAACCATCACCACCCATTAAATCGGTTGCTATCACGTATTATTTCATAACATGAGTAACCCTTTCTGTTTCATTAGCACTGCCACCAATTTTCATAAAGAAAAGATAAATTTGCTCATATCCCAGTCACAAAAAAATTGCTATTGAAAATGAGACACACACTAAAGACTGCAGACTTTATGAACTTCACTGCCTATTGCAGACAGCAATTCACTTCCTGCCACAACCCACAAAAACAATACCCTGCATCACTCTCAAAACTTTGTCACCATTTGTTATTCATGATGATGCAACGCAAGTGGCGATTATACTGCAAATAATAGACAGATGTTTTGTATCAACCAACAGGCAAACAGGTATAAGGCATACTGGAAGGTCTTTAGGAAGACTACACACAGTGTATAAAGAGTTGCAACAGTATGTAAGCACAAATCTACAAGGTTATTTGCATTCATGTAGCTGTGAGCTGTCAACGGGTCCTGCACAACAATTGAAATTTTACCAAGAAAGGTGTCCTGAAACTAGGTGTGCAACTGAACTCTGTTTACTCAACAACACGTGGATCTGGAAACTGAAAAGGATATAGAATAATACTATAAAGTATTAGTGCAGAAGCAACAGTGATTGTCCATGTGAGTGATATCTCACTGATTAACTTTTGGGTTGCATAAAATGTGAGTAACAGAACAAAACGTATTAAAGGAGACTGATCCCCTTTATACACAAGTTATTATGTGGTCCCCATTCATTTGTCAGCAAGATATCTGTACTTGTTGTTTTGTCAAACTTACATGAGCAAGGAGAGAGAGAGAGAGAGAGAGC
>WWET01000629.1:194529-215012 GCA_011038615.1 Limnodynastes dumerilii
AGAGAGAGAGAGAGAGAGAGAGAGAGAGTTTTGTTTTTTATTAAAATAAAAGCAGACTTGGCACAAAACTATGCTGATGGAAGTTGCAGATTTATGAGGGGAATTCCCATGGAAAATATTTTGCTTCTGTTTTTACAACCAAAACAACAGGATTCTTATTTGAAACAAAATCAATAAGTACACAAACTACTTTTTCAGTTATAATGTGCCTGTTCCTTTAACAACACAGAGACAACAAAATCACTGACCCAAAGCAGTCACCGCTACACACAGACTGCTTTTAAGAACATTGCTGTTATTCCTGTCAACTATGTGATGTTAAGGCTAGCACAGGAACAAGTCTGAAATGTATGGTTTCCAAAAGTGCCAAACCAATTAGTGTTTAAAACAAATGCCATTTTTTTTTAACATCACCAGCTTCGTTACATGAAAATTAAACACACCATCAACAATAAAATCAATGGCTTCTTAAAGGCAAATATAAAGTAAAATAAGCTCAAATTTAAACATGAGAAAATTAAACATCTGGTTTATTGATGTATAGATCAACACCAAAGTATGTTAAACTTACTGTTTAGAAATGTGCAGAGACAATGTGTGATTGAGATAAATATAAAGTCTACAGAACATTAGCATCTAAACACATGCACCATATGCAACCTTTTTTATACATGCACCATATGCGCATAAAGTGATTAGGTACATGCATTTCATATATAAACCATAAGTATATTCATACAGCGGTTACACAAACATATAGATACAGATAAACTCTATACACACCCACATCTACATTATGGAAGTCACACAAACATACTGTCGGTGAAATACGTACAAGAAACCGCAGAATGTTGCCGGTACCGGTGGGCGCAGGGGAAGATATGCTGCTCGTGGTCACGTGTCTTCACGGTGCTTCTGTCGGTCCCGCTGCCTCAACTGGCACACGCGCACTTCGCGGAAGGTGCTCGCGGAGAGACAGAAGCACGGAGGAGAGGGCGCGCCGGGATGACGTCAGTCGCTCGGCAACAACCAGTGCTGCCGTCGTCGCAAAGAAAGTGAGATCATCCGTGAGAGACGGAAAAAAGGGACAGGAAGGAAAAGGAGGCGTTTCATTTGTTGTCATGAGCGTGGGAACAGCGCAACTGCCGGGTCATTGGAGGTATTTGTGCTGGTTAGGAGGGGGTGAAGTTCAGAACGTATGCTAGGTTTATGGTTTTAGCCTGTCTAGTCTGAAAAAGCCATGTATCGATGTATATACTTTAAGTCCTGATTGAGTTGTGATTTGTTGTTTTGATCCTTCAGACCTAGCTATAATCATTACCATAAGCGGCTTACACAGACCTACCTACCTACCTAATGGCCCAGCGTCAGAGTTTGAAACTAAGAGAAGAGAGTTACATCTGGGCAAAACAAAGTTGATTTCATGGGGAGTCAAATTAATATTATTCCATGCATGCAGAGAGAAAATGTAGCCTTTTCTTTGAATCAGGGACTATATTTGTTAGTAATTGGGAAGTTAGGAGTGAGATTCTGGGTTAAATAGTAGTCAATTAATAAAAAAGAATTTTAAGAATCGCAAAAGGGCAGTGTTTTCTGGCTGTCCAAGTTTTCAATGCTGAAAAACCCTTTGACAAGTTGTAATAACTAGAGTGCATCCAAACTTGCACAAAGCGGCTGAATGTAAAACGTCTGCTTTGTGCATTCTGCACAAATTTGAGTGCTGCGCATTGTGCATGATACAGCATTATCATTTTCTGTTGTTTTCTCAGACAGTGCAGTGGGTTTTTGATCACAAAGGGGAGGGGTTGCTCTTTACATTATAGTTTATGGGTGTGCAATACACCAGCTGTGTTATTTACACTTCTGTCCAACCCCATTTTAAGTGAGTCGGTGTCAGAAGTTTTAAGGTAGGGGGCACCCGTCAGAAGTACTTTCAATCGTTGGGAGTGGTTTACCATGCACTTGCTAAGAAACATTGATACAGTGGAAGTTTGGATCCAATACTATGTATATAATGTATATGATTAACTTTTTTATTTTCTTTTTAGGGATTGAGCAAAGAAATCATGTCTTATATCCTTTTACATTAGATTATCACAGTGCTATAGCTTTTACATTAATTCTGGTACTGAGGAAATCAAAAAGGTTGACTTCTTTGAATTTAGCCATTGTATTAAGAACAATTCTGCTGGAGAATGCTTGGCTTTCTGTGGTCCCGACTTTGTGGCCTGGATAACCCTGTTCGCCTCAGTCGAGCTGAATCTACGCGAAGGGTGCTGAGTTTGGAATTAAACAAGGATAGAGATGTGGAACGGATGCATGAAAATGGGATCAACACTCTTGACATTGATCCTGTGGAGGGAAGATATATGCTGTCTGGTGGTGCAGATGGTATTGTAGTTCTTTATGACCTTGCAAATTTAAATAAAACTTTATCCTTTACATGTAAAGCGCTTTCCAAAGTGGGCAAAAGTCACCCTGATGTCCATAAATTTAGTGTTGAAACTGTTCAGTGGTACCCTCATGACACAGGATTGTTTACATCAAGTTCATTTGATAAGACACTGAAGATATGGGACACAAATGCATTACAACTTGCAGAAGTCTTTCAGTTTGAAGGTAATGTTTATAGCCACCACATGTCTCCATTGGCAACAAAGCACAGCTTAATAGCAGTTGGAACAAAAAGCCCAAAAGTGCAGTTATGTGACTTGAAATCTGGCTCCTGTTCACACATTTTGCAGGGCCATAGAGCAGAAATTCTGTCTGTCTGCTGGTCTCCAAGGTATGATTATATTTTAGCTACCGCAAGTGCTGACAGCAAAGTAAAATTATGGGATGTTCGTAGAGCTACTGGTTGTCTGATAACTCTCGATCAACACAATGGAGAAAAGTCAAAAGCCTCCAAGGAATCTGCTAACACTGCCCACAATGGACGCGTGAATGGGTTATGTTTTACCAGTGATGGACTTCATCTGCTGACTGTGGGCACAGATGATAGAATGAGGCTGTGGAATAGTGCTTCAGGGGAAAATACTTTAGTCAATTATGGCAAAGTTTCAAACAGCAGCAGAAAAAGCCTCAAGTTCACCGTGTCTGTGGGTTGTAGTCCAGACTTTGTATTTGTACCATATGATAGTACTATTGTTGTGTACACTATCTATTCTGGGGAAAAGATAAGTGTACTGAGAGGACATTACAATGATGTGGATTGCTGTGTGTTTCAGCCTCGTTTTCAGGAACTATACAGTGGAGGCAAAGACTGCAATGTTTTAGCTTGGGTTCCTGCAATGCGAGAGGCTGAACCTGATGAAGATGTTAGAAAATCGAGGTCTCAGGCCCATATCCATCCTGCATTTGAAGATGCATGGAGTAGTACTGATGATGAAGGTTGAAGTAATTTAAATATTATCTTAATAGGGGTATCCTTGGGTTTTAACACATTACAGAATCTTACATGGGAAGCATTAACTGTCATTTTGTCTTATTAGCCAAATTAAAGCAATCCATATAAAATTAATCCATAGCAATATATATCTTTACCATGGTTAATAAATTGTTATACAGCCTGTATTTTCTACGCAAAAATATATCACAAGCCAATAAATCTTTTAGTGCGGCTTTAGGATTAAAAATGGGATATAGAGCAGAGCGTACACATAGATATGGCCCTGGATGGCATTTCCTCATCTAGTTTTCCATCAGTGGTGTAGCTCTCCTGGCTGCAGGGTTGCAGCTGCTAAAGGGCCCAGAGAAGAGAGAGGCCTGATGCAGTCGACAACCCTGCGCATGCTGAAGACCTGCCAGGAGTGACAGTGCTAAGCTTCCAGTATTTGGCAGGTTAGACAGGTTATTAGTTTATAAATACCTTGTCAGCAGCCGACTTAGCACTGTTCTTTTCCAGGGAGGGGGGCTGTTAATGGCAGACAGCTGTCCACACATCCGCAGAGAGGGCAACGACCTTCCAAACATCTGACTGCTACTTTTCAATGGGGCCCTGCTTTCTCTGCTTTTGTCCCTAATCTCTATGGGCCAGATCCAAAAAGCCACTCCGGTCGGATCTCTGTCTGCATTGCCCATACAATCCTAAGTTCCATAATGTGCAAGGGAGACCTGAATGAAGGACCCCACCATAAATTTTACGCACCGACCCCACAGAAAATGAGGCGGTTGCGTAAATGACAATCATAAGAACTTAACAAACCCTTACTGTGGACTTGATTCAGAGATTGAAAATAAGAGCGTTACTCCTGAGCAAAACTATGTTGATTTCAGGGGCAGTCAAGTTAATTGTATTCTTTGCATGCAGAAATATAATAAATAGAAATCAGTCTTTTAAATAGCTTACTGTACATAGATAGTGACTTGCTTTTCTTTTACATTGCTCTTTAGATATGGGCTGGGAAATATCACCTCTCAACTCAAATACTGTCTGCAACAGAGAAAATTTAACCCCCCTGAAACCAACATGGTTTTGCCCAGGAGTAACTTTCCTCTCTTATTTTCAATCTCTGAATCAGGTCCTGTATGATTTAAATACAGCCCCCCTTATGTGCAGCCCCCTCTATTTCACCGGAAAAAGCCCACATTTTTTAATTCTGGATCCGGACCCATATTACCATAAACGCATGCGCACATCATAGCTACGCTATGGGGCCAGCCAGCTTGCTACGTCTGCCATATCTCCACCATATAGGAGGAGATAGGCATTTAAATTAGGAAGCAAGACCGGGGGAAGGCCCATTGTGACAAGGTCTAAGTTGTAAATTTTAGGGTAGGAATCTGGACACGTAAGCATCCAGATTTTAATATGTTGGGCGTGGTGTGCAGGGGGCCTGCACTCCCCACTACGCTGTCGAACCGTAAGATGTGCGTTGGTCTGGATCCAGCCCGATATCACTAGTGCATGGTGTGGTCTTCTTTGGGCCTTCTAAGAACAAAAAAAACAACCAATCTAGGCGCTAGGAAGCAAATCCCTCACTTCGAATAACTGCAGCTGGTCAAGGAGTTTGTGAGGCCCCTTAAAGAGTTATAGATAAGATTAGGCAGAATATGACCAGCGCTGTAGTTAGTGGGGAAAGATATATGTATAGATAGAAAATATAATAAAATAAAATACAAACACTTCAATGTTATTGTCCTTGTATCAAGGATAAATATAACAAGTGTCTAAACACTTATATAACGAAAAAATACCCTCCAGTGTGCGTATTAGGTAAAATACCGTTTAATTAAACATATTAGTCAGGTATCAAAAAATAAAAATGAAAATCAGTACAAACATAAAAATAAACAAATAAATATACAATAAACATAATATTTTCATAAAAACCAAATATATCCCAGTACTGCACTTTAGATAGTTTTGCAGATAAACTCACAAAGTTCTAAAGATAGCAATTAACGATGAGATGTTATTCTGAGGTTGATCAAGCCTCTAACTATTGCTGATAATAGTAAAGTTTGTGTTTCCAAAGACCGTGTTCTCCTCTTACTCAAATCAACAAATGAATTGTAGCAATTGTAGCAAATGTCTTAGTTACATAATATCCACATACATACTCCTCTTACTTACAGTATTAGGAAAGGGTCTCACCCAGCCAGCCGTTGGTCTCAGAGGTTGTATAATGGCCCGTGATACCGTCCGAGTCAACCCCATCGAGCGGGTATCCACACCGCCAGATCCGGGGGTCTCAGGACGCACTTGCTGCCGATCGTGTTCTCCTCTTACTTACAGTATTAGGAAAAGATCTCACCCAGCCAGCCGTTGGTCTCAGAGGTTAGATAATGGCCTGTATTACCGTCCGAGTCAACCCCGTCAAGCGGGTGTCCGGGGGTCTCAGGACGCACTTACTGCGACGTGGTTTCCGGACTATAGGATGTTAGGTGGAAAGCATAAACAAGCCCCGTTGATTTTCGTGCGCACACCGGAGGTTCTAGGTGAGTACTCACAATAGGGGTTAAAACAATTGACGTTGCTTCGGATCACGGTCAAAGTGTTCGTGTGCTAAAGTGCAGTTAGTGACACCCGACTTCTGCTGCCGTCCTTATGCGTTTCGTTCCACTAGGGAATTTCATCAGAGGGAAAAAGCAATATTGGAGGGAAGCTCCATTACTTCCTTAAGTAGCCCTCTCATTAATTACTAATTCAGCACCTGAGTGCAAATCGGTACTTAGAATTTTCCTGAGAAGGTAGATACCTCAACATTCACTTAATACATGCATAATTTCCAAAACAACAAAATAATTTTACATAGATTTATAGTAATTTGGGAAAATGCTTATAGAGTGCAATTATAGAAGTAATCACATAAGAGTATATTCCTATTTATTTACAGGGTTTATGTTATGGAGTTCCCTTATTTCAGCACACTGGAAGGTTTTTAAAAAAAACTAAATATCACAAAAAAAAATCGTCATTTCATACATTGTGGAAAGTATCATCACTAGTAGAGTTCCCTTGGAATACTGACAAATTTCAACAGATTTAAATTGCTTTGCGGCTACCACACAGCCGGAAATTACATCTATTGTTATACCTAAAATTTAATTATACCTTCGTCAGTATTACACTGGGACTTGATGAGAGGTTTCTATTTAAAAGAGAGGTTTTTTTTTTCAAAAAATGGCACTTCCAACAAAGGGCTCGGGTTGTAGTCATAAGTGAGCGGAACTTATTGTTGCAATGTGCGGTATAGGTATGCTAACGGACTTTGTCCCATTTTACATTTACACAAGTTCCAAAACTTAAGGTAGGGCGTGGGTCACTGAAATCCATCATGCAAGGGGAATGGTTAGCAATGTGTTTATTCAAATGTGTGGATGCAGCAGGTCTCCAATAACATATCCTGGCATATTCTGTATTTGCATTTAGGTGGACCAATTACAGAATAATTCTACTATTATAAAATGAATAATACATAATTAGGACCCATTCTCATCCCTACAACTAATGAATAAAATCTGGCATATCTGTCCAATCCGGGGCCCCTTGCTTATATTTTTTCCCCAGCCTAAAAGTTGCCAGGCATTCCCTGGTAGCAATCTACTCATTTAAGTGTAGGGACTATAGTGTGATGTACATCTGCTGCTTACTGAAATTGTTACATCTGAGCTGCAGCAAATAAAACGTTGTTCTGAGAACGAGTCCTGTTTTACTTTCTAGACACTGTTTTACACATCTGATTTAACATATTCTATTTTTGTCCCCTGCTGTGTATTTATATGTAACAGCAACTGAATGAAGCAATTCTGTGGTATAAAGCACATATTTATCAGGACACTACATTAAAAAGGATATGTATGCAGTTGCAGTCTTGTTGATGGCTTTGTAGGTTAGCAAAAGGATCTTGTATTTGATTCTGTAAAATACAGGTAACCAATGTAGAGATTGACAAAGTGGAGAAGCTCTTGAAGAGCATTTAGCAAGGAAAATCAGTTTAGCTACTGCATGCAATATAGACTGTAGGGGGGTAATTTTATAATGTGGGAGTCCAATAAGGAGAGCATTACAATAATCAATGCGGGAGAGGATTAGTGCATGAATGAGAGTTTTTGCAGTGTCTTGTTTGTGATATTTGCATATTCTGGAAATGGTTTTTAGATGTATGTAACAGGATTTAGAGACTGATGTATGTGGGGAACAAAGGACAGTTCAAAGTAAAGGGTAACACCTAGGCATCGAGCTTCATGTGTAGGGATTATTTCAGTGTGTCGACAAAAATAGAGAGAGGCCAGGCGGGTTCGCTTTTATTAGCAGGTGGAAAAATTATTAGTTCAGTTTAGATAAATTTAAGTTTCAGGTGGTGGGTGGACATCCAGGAAGAAATGGCAGAGAGGCAATCAGTGACATGGGCCAACACAGTAGGTGAGAGATCAGGAGTGTGGATAGGTAGATTTGTGTATCATCTGCATACAGAAATCCAATCCAATAGAGAAGAACAATGGACCCAACACTGAGTCTTGCGGTAATCCAACAGATAGAGGAAGAGCAGGGGATGTGGATCCAGAAAAAAAAGAGAACACTGAAAAAGCGATTAGAAAAGTAGGATATGACCCAGGAAAGAGCTGTTTCCCCAAATACCCAGCGATTGTAACTTTTTTTTTTTTATATATATAAATTCTTTATTTGTGAAATAAAAATGTTTACACAAGAGTTAACCATGAGAACAGCTGAGTGTACAGAGAATGATCCGCACAATGTGCATGGTACCCAACAATAAATGCCAAATATAGAACTGTTTAGGCTGTATATAATAGCCCAGCAGGTAGCGGCTACAGTAGTTAGGATTGTAACATTTGTATGAGAAGAGAGTAGTCAACAGTGTCAAAAACAGCTATTTGAAAGACAGCCATTTAAAAAAAAAAAAAAAAAGATTCTTTAAATGGGTAAGTATGGTGATCGGCATACTTACCCATGCCTTTTCAGAAGCCGCTGCCCGCCGGAATTGTTGCACCTGCCGCCCACTGCAGACCCCACTTTTAGGGTTAAGCTCTGGGGAAGAAAGGAAGGGATAGGGTTAGGGTCAGTCTGCAGGTAGGGGACTCTAGATTTAGGCTACAGGGATGAGAGGCTTAGGGTCAGGCTATGGGGAGGGGAGTTTTTGGAGTTAGGCTACAGGGATGGGAGTCTTAGGGTCAGGCTGCGGGGAATAGAGGGTTAGGGTCATAAAAGGGTTAGGGTAAAATTTATACTTACCATTTGGAGCTCAAGCTTCAAGGCAAAAGCAATCAGTTTCCCAGCCAGTTCGAAACTCGGCCGGGAGAGAACTGCCCTTTGGAACGAGGACGGGCTCTTCTCAACGGAGAACCTCATCCGCCACTAAGCATATACTGCCTTCAAAAAACTGTGAACTGGAACCTTACTTCTTTGCCTTTACTTTTATTTTGTTATATTTCAAGTGCCTGAAGCAGCTGCAGCGACCTTTCACATTTATTGGGAGTAACATAATAGTCCACTGTAGTTATCATTTTTTGTTGTTGCTATGACTCCCTCTGATTGCTGTTCTCCCCTGCACCTTTAGTAGAGGAGTCATAGAAATTCTTGCATTCGGCGCTTGGTGTTCAGAAGGCTAGAGGTCAAAATGGTAAAAATGTAGACATTGAATGTGAGGTGTTATATGTTGTACTTAATGAATTCTGTTAATGTAATGATTACAATTTTGCTTATTTTCTGTTTTGCTGGGTAACAGTTACATGACGTGCTATAAATACTATACGTTTTAAGATGTAGATAGTCTTCATGAATTTTGTTGTTTAAAGAGAGGGGCTTTAAAAGCTAACAGAAAGAAACACAGAATAACAAAAAAATAGATGACAGTCTCCACTTCAAAACATATACCATTCAAACCTGGCATCTTCTTATCATGTTTCCCAATAACAGTAATAAATGCAGTTACATGTGAATTGCTTATGCTGCTATTTATATTATGTGTACACTAAAAAAAACGTGGTTGGCATAGTAACTGCTGGTAGAATGACCAGCACGAATGAAGGTTTAGGCGATTGTTGACATCTCGTCTGGAACAGAAAAGCCTTTCTATGGTGATTTAACAGAGATAGAATTGAAATGTGAGAAGAGGAAAACGGGAAAAAAATCAGTGACCTTTCAAGTAGAAAAATAGGTTGTTATTGTTTAATAAAACAGTAAAGAAGCAGAGAATTGAGGAAAAAAAAATTGAGCATTAATAGACACACAACATCTGAAAAGACACAAATCAGTATCTTTCTTTGCAGTAGTAATCGCTGCATCTAATTCATTTTCTCATTCCCTGCTGGTTAGAGGAATTAACCCTTGCACCTGTCTCTCATATTCATCTTTAAAACCTCTTCCTGTGATGCAAACAAAATATTCTATCCAGACTAGATTATTACAACTATAAATTCTGTAATATAAGTCATCACCCCACCCCCAAAACAAACACCAAAAGTGTGCCTCCTCTCTCTCAGGTAAAGGATACAGTTAAAAATCTCCAGAGCCCTCGTTAATCATCCACTGGAACATATTTATTATTAGGCATTAATTAAACTTCAACAATCTAATGGGGTCGGAAACAACTATTGTGTGTGCAAAATATGCATAACTAAATTTAAAAAAAAAATATTTTTATACCCAAGCAATCAGTAAATCTAAAATAAAATACAGTTTAACTTCCGCTGTTTCTGTAGCCCTGGGGCCAGTGCTAGAGTGTTCAGCACCCGCCTGCAAACTATAAATTTGAACCCTCACTGAGTCCACATGGTTGCAGTCTCTGGTACGATGGGCCGCATTGCGAAATAGAGACATCTGAAAGTTACTTTTCAGCTGTCTCTATTTCGAATAGGGGGTAATTTTAGAATTTTTTTTATGAATGGGTGAGTGTGCCGATTAGCATACTCGCCTATTCATTTTCGCAGACCCGCCAGATGACAGCAACGGAGAGGTGAGTAACCTCTCCGGGGAATTTTTGTGTTGGGGGGTTAGGTGCTTAGGAAGGCAGGGTTAGGACCATAAAAGGGGAGGGTTAGGGTCAGGCTTTGGGAAGGGGGGTCTTGGGGTTAGGCTATAGAGAAGGAAGTATTAGGGTCAGGGTTAGAATTAGGGGAAGGGTTTGGGGTTAGTTTAGCCACTCACCTTTCGGAGCACCATGTTCAGTGCTTCGGGGATCGATTGCAATGCCTCTTCGTGACATAAGCATTCGATATCCCAGCCAGTATCGAAATAGGGCCGTTCTTTGCAGGGACCCACACCCCAAGTCCACACTGTAGTGCAGACTGGGTAGCCGCTGTCTCTGTCAATGGCCATGAGCACTGCAGCATGCTGATATAGCCCTATCTATGTAAATATCAGTCACTAGACATTTACAAACTCAGACACTAAAGCGACTATTGACTGATATTCATATAGAAGAGAGGAAGGGCCGCCCCCTCTTTTCACTGGTGAAAATAGCTTCCCTGGTGCCTGTTATTTTCACATATAAATAGAGGGAAAGGTTCCTTTTCTTGTCTATTCACCCCTATTGCTGCACTGCCTCCAGCCCAATGCTAACCTGGAGCACATCCTCTCATGGAGTGCATTGTGCTGGCCCTGTACTGACCACCTACAAACAATACCACATCTCAGATGCCTTTCTCAAGTCTGCATGAGATGGTAACAGCTGTATATGTTCTGTAGTAGACAGGTGTAAGTAATCGGATCACACCAATCTCTCTAGTTAATTTCTCAGCATATTGGACCAGATCCAGACTTGTTTTCTTGCTGTTGTCAGATTTCTAATCGTAACAGGTTTCTGATGCCATTCCCCTTACTTGCACAGAGTTTTGAGTCCCGTACCCTACCTTAATACTTCCTGTCTCCCCACTTAAAATGTCGATCAGAACATACACATACTTCCACAACTGATAAAACTGTCCCCAGTCCTAAATCATCTTCTACCTCAGATTCAAAAGCTACCAGAATTAGTTTAAGACCATTATGGGAATTTGTAGAAATGTAATAAATAGAAATTAAAAACCTCCTGAGAATTTCGGTAACCTGAAGCTGCAATAACACATAGCTAGTTAATTACATTTTCAGCATGCATTTTTCTTAGGTGTCATCCAACAATTTATTATCCTATTTTCAAACCTCTCTGGAGGATAAGCACTTATAAAAGTCAATACCAAACTCCTGCAGTCTTGCAGCTCTTGGGATGGTATATGAGGCTATATAAGTATGTGATGGATTTTAGAGGGAAATTCCAAAGCCTCTCTTGTTGTGCTTTTCCAGGTTTTCAAAGTTGCATCATAAGGTGGAAACTGCAAAATCATGAATAATTAATAGAGGCCTAAAGAAATAAAGTAAGGAGCAAAGAGTAACCAGCAGGCTCCCAGTCTGCCGCAGTGATCTGTGCTACACATCATTATTTTTCATTAGACTGCAACTTTCCATGAACTCTGTAATGTATCAGCCTTACATGCACTCTTTTGAAGAAAGTTATCTCTGAGTTGAAAATGTTTAGTAACTGTCAGTAGCACCATTTCATTGACATTACAAAGTCATAAAATATCAGCTGAAGATTAAATGACTGCTTTATGAAATTCACATTAGCTGCAATGTTTTGCTGTAGATAGGTCATCAAGAACTGTAATTATTGGTATCATTTATGTAAAGCTGAGTAAACACTGGAGCCTGGAAGAACAATTTCACGGCTGTACTATAAATTGTAATACTAATTTCCTTCCACTTGCGGTCGCAACCCACCCCTCCTGTTGGAAGCTGTCAGAATAGTAATTTGTTAAAAGTCTGGATCGAGCAGATTGTAATCTTATTCCGATAACAAATAGACAACAAGAGTTGTATTTGTGGCAACAGAGATGGTGCACCCCATTAACTAAATGGGATGCTTTGAGAAGTTGCTGATAGAAAAACCTAGAGTTCTATCATGTGGGCACACACCATGTCCATATCGATAAATTATATTAAAACTCTAAAGTAAAAAAATGTCCAGACACCACATAGAGCTAATATGAAATATTGGATTGAGGTTATGTGAAGAAAAAGGTTTTAATTCCACAATCATGATTGGAATCCCAATGGAAAGAATAGACCACTTTATATATCAATATAAGTTGCTAGCTTAATATCAAAAGATTTCTCTTCATAACTCTTGCAATTCCCTGTTTCAATGAAAAAATGCTTCCTAAATCAAATTCTGCACTTTGTATGTATGGATGTATCTATATATGTATGGAAACTGGATTGTAAATGCTGTAATATAGATTATTTTCTGACTTTTTACTCTGGTTTATAAGGTTTATGCAACTCTGCATTGCTTTATATGAATGTGATGTGGGGAAGCAGCTGGCTTCAATTATTACTCAAGTTTAGTCATTATCATTCATGTCAAGGCATTTTTGTGATCTGAAAGCACAGCAGATGTTTGATCGCACACAGAAGATAAAACTCCACCGTTTTTTCATTCTACACATCTGATGAATCAAAAAGATGATATATTAACTAGTATCTTTATGAATTAGTTAACGTATACACTTGCTATTAATGTATCAAAAATATAACAAATGAGTGTTGCTTCATACAAAAAATTGTGAAATAGTGCCTCTATTAGTATTGTAGTCCCAAATCTGTTATTCAGTACTTTTTTTGAGCAATAATCTTTTCCACCAGCAGGATTGCTATATTTTGTATTTGTTTGGTCCAGTACTGCAGCAGTGAAGGAATCCCATTTTATAGAACAATCAGTCTGTGTAATATTATTCTTTGGGCTCTATTTACAAAAAAAATAAAATAATGCTTATGATGTGCACTATGCTAGCAAGGCTTGCTTCCTTATGTTTCAACAGTTAGAATATTTCTAAAACCCCATAAAAAAAAACCTGCATATGTCGGTGTTTGGAAAACCTCAGAGATGCACCGAAACAATTTAGCTTCTTTCTTGATTCATTCAATTATTTTGTCAACTACTGGAATCCTCAATGGTGTTCCTTTTTTTAAAAAAAAACCTTTAAAAATAGTTTAGTTCATAGTTTTTGTGTTTTTTGTATTTTACCAGTCTTCCAATTATTAGGGAGAGGAAAAGGGAGTTATAAGGGGAGACCGCTGGAATTTCTATAAAATATGAAACACTTGGCTTTGACACTTTGTAAATATTACTAAGCGCTGGCCTGCATTTAGAAGAATGAGCCAGTGGTGAGATATGGACTGAGTATCAATAGTCATGAAAACGGATGTTTTCCATAGGGATCCATGCATTGGAAATTCTGATCACTACATTTTCATGTGATAACGGCTGTAAAAATGTAGTGATCACAACTTAGTAAATAGAACCCTTAGTCCTTTGAAATTGCCTAATCTGGGTACACACTTGTCCAATCCTTTTCAGATCCTACGTTGCCAGATGCCTTGTGAATTGGTCAGCTGTTTGGTGGTCAGATCACCTAATTTTTAAGCCAATCAGGTGACCAGCATTAGATGTTACCAAACGTTCATGTGAGTGTTTACACTTATTCAATATCGTCCAACAGGAGGTCGGATTATACATAAATTGAGTAAGTGTGCACCCAGCTTTTCTATGTTTGTTCCTGTCACACACTTGCACATTATACCATTGTTTCTTACTAGTCTCACAGGTAGTGCCTTCTCCCAGGGCTGCTTTACTTCCTGCACTTATATGCTTTGCTGTCAGGTGATTCCTGCTCATGTGACTCTTGCTTCTGAGTCTGACATCACTGGGTGTGGTCTCCTTATGAAGCCTGCTATTTACTTGTGCTACTTGCTGGTTTATATCCTCGTGACTATTTGGCTTTGTTCCTAACTTTGGCTCATCTTCTAATTTGGCATCTTACCCCTGTGTGTGTGTTTGACCTTGGCTTGTTTTGTTCCTTTGGCTTTGCATTGTGATTCTGCTACCTCGCTGACCGCCTAGTATTGACCCTGCCTGTTCAACATCAAGTCCTGCTACTACCACGCCTAGAGCTGACACCTGAGACCGCAACCTAGTCGTCAATTGCAGCAAATTCCATCCCCACCATGAGGGGCTCTGGTGAAAACCAGTGGCGGCTTAGACTCCGCACCCAGGTAATCAGTTGTGCTAATCTGGGCTGGTAGCATCTCCATTACCATCTCAGTGTGCCTGACCGTTCCCGCTGACTTCTTGGATTGATTCCTGTTTGATATTGGGCTATTTAATGGATTTTCTCTTGGACCAATTGTATGGGTGCTTATCATACATCTATTTATATGTTTATTTTCTGTACCCAGCTCAATTTGATATTTTGTACTTCATACTGTTACTATTAAAGTATGTTTATTTGCCATTTGTTCTAAATAATGTTAAGCTCCCTGAGATTGGTACAAACTCCTGATTCTCATGTAACCTGTCATTGAGGTAGCATCCCTTATCCAGACAGAAAGTACATGTAATGCAACAGAGACATAATGTCTGGTAAATACTTCTATATAGCTTTCATAAGAACATTCTTTAACATGTAGTTACCTGCAGGGATAGCTTAGTAGTTTAAAGATATTAGGAGGAAAGAGTGGGGTGACATAGTCTATACAAATGCCTTAGGTGCCCATAACATTCCATGGTTTCTAAGGCTCCCTACAGAATCACATACAAAATAAATTGGGTCCCTATTGCTGATCTCTGGCCATTATTTATTCCTCAAAACGAAAATCTCTGCAGAGACCATTTGGTGGACTGACGTTTTTCAACTTACCTGAGCAGCATCCACAGCCGAGGACAGCTTCATTCTCCTGATCGCAGTCACTGAGTGGATTGGTGACAGCGGGTGGTAGTTGCAGGCATACCCGGCGCATAGTAGGACTGGCTCATTTCTAATTACTTACCATGCTTATGACTTATTGTCTTCCGGACCACTAAGGATACACTTTCATTACCTGACTATCTACATTGTCTCCTGAGGATTACAAAAAGCTGTCATTTTCCTGACCTAGATGCAAACCCTTATTTTATATAAACAAATTCTTTATCTCTTTTTGACCTGTGGCACCTACAGGTCTACTAAGGACTGCAGCCCTGGATTATCATTCTGGTTATTAGGCAGATTAATTTAACCCTTCTACTACATTAGTGTTACACTATCTTTGTGCTGGACCACCCTCTACCTATACAAAAAATTACTTGATTAAAAAAAAAAAAGAAAAAAGGTCTAAATCACATAACCTGAGAGGCTGTAGAATGCTCTGTATGCCGTGGAACAGTCCACTCCCTGGTGTGTAGGGCTGTTAAGAAAATACAAAATTAATTATTGGACGTGTCTACCACTTTATTATTTTAATAGATGACAAATATACAAACTTATCCTCACCTCTTGGTCTCGATGCTGGGATCTGCATTACACCCACAGTGCCTGCTGGTTCGTGGAACTAGAAATAAAATTGAAACATGTTTATAAAGATTATGCATTAAGAGATGCATAATGGCAACATCAGGAAAAACTGTGACACAATGAAAAACTACTAACAACAAGTTACCTGTGGGTGGGAGAAAGTTTGGGTCAAATGGATCCCCCAACCCCCACCACGATAGTGGGAGAAAGATGTTGCAGCAACTGGACCAGCTGGAGTGATTGTCGACCACCAGTATCTTACACATGGCATACGACCCTGGCCATTTTCAACTTGGTGATCCTCTTGCAGTCGCAAAATCTTTTTTTGCAGGTATCCAGTGATCTTGGCTGCAGAGCAACAGCATTGATATCAGCATTGATGTTATGCCAGTTTTTGGTTTTATGGGATGTTTTTTCATCCTAGATGGCTTGTCTGCTGATGCTTGGCATCTCTTTCCACAAACTTTATTTTCTTCTTTTGGCTGGTGGCATAACATGCACCCACTCCTCTTCTTTGTTGATGACTGGGCTTACCTGTAAAGACATGTCCCTACCCTTCTACCAACTCCCTACAACACATGCAAAAAGCTAACTGAAGATAAACAAAACTACAACAATTATACTGCAAAAGGAAAAATAGACAGCACTGTAAAAACACCAAACTTAATCATTATATTATAATTAACTGGCTCAACACATATATAATTACACTATATCTATCAGCGATGCCTTTGATTTACCTTATATCTTTTATCATGGCTAAAATATGTTTTCTCCCATTACTGCCACCATATATCATATATCGCTCTAGGGGTCTAGCCTCAGTTTAATCAGCACAATTTGGTTAGGGGAGAATTAACTTTGTACTGGCCATTCATAAGATTGGGTATTATAGTGGGTAGACTTTACATTGTTTTTACTGTTGTAATGCCACGTCAGGAATAGATACTACTGTAAACTACCATTATATGCTTTATTAGTAAACTTTTAACATTAATATCAAATACCAAAAATATTGTATCTTATTGTTTATTATAATACTCGAACATTAAATCATTCATTTTGCAGACCATTATTGTATAAAGTTAGAAAAATTGATTTCATTCCATATTATAAGCTACTATTAATTCTATAAACTTGTATACAATGTATTGCAATATTGTAGTAATGTCCTGGACTATGAGACAATTATTTTTTGTCACATCTTCCTGATGATTCAAATATAAACTAGGGCGTCTTGTATGACAGATACATTTATCAGATTGTACATTTATGGCTATAAGCAAACACATTATCAGCATCCTTGTATTGTGTCAAAGGAGCAATGGATCATACCTTAAATAGATGACGTGTGCACATCTGTAGCATATTGGATGCAATTTGTCACTGACATTGTGTCAGGAATAAGCCAAATGCATTTTCTGCCTTATTTGTCAAACAACAATCCTGTAATGAGATAGATCCGAGGCACAGTGTCAATCTAGGCTTTAGCTCAGCGGGATTCAAATTGTCTTTTTTTTAAGTCACATAACACATTTTTTTTTACTGGGTCATGTACTCAGGAGTTCTACTTTGTTTTTAAACAAATTCCAAGTTTCTACAGATGCATTTTGAAAAATAAAAAAAAATTATAATTTTTCCACCAATTTTATTTTTATTTATATTAAGTGATTAGTTTTTAATGTAACATCCTCATTATTAAGGTATTCCTAGGTTTCCTGAACACAACTATGTTTCATATGTCTGTTGAGAGGACTATAAACTTATTATTATTATTACAGCACATACAGGTAACTTAATTAATACAGCACTCCTTCATATTGTTTGTTTTTTGTTTTAAGCAAACTGTGGCTTTCAGTTAAATAAGCAAAGTACATGTGACACACATATACAAAATCTGGCAATAATCATGCAGTGTGTATGTGTTATAGCTGTACTACTAACCAGGGTGCGGAGTCTATCCGTGAGTAAGGTATTCATTAGATAATGTTACCTAATGGTAGGGTTAGTCTGGGCTGCAGACCCCTGAAGGTTGCAGCCCCTGCCTGCAATATGTCGATACTGCAGCTACCAGCAACAATGGACAAGAAGAGAAGGTAGGTGAGATGAGACTTACACACAGGTGGGAGCACACTACCCAGAGAGGTGTGGATAAAAGAACACAGAACGCACAGGAGGGCGACAAGGTCGCAAACAGACAGAGACCAACGAGACTAACAAGAGCAAATACACTAGCAGGCACACACTTACTCGAACACAAAGGCAAAATACAAAGGGGAAACCAAGGGAGGATAAGGAGAGAGAGAGAGAGAGAGAGACACGGAACAGATATGAACAGATGGCCACTGAGTAATCAATGAAATAGCAAGCAAGGCAAAAGAAAAGCAAAGAACAAAAGAGAGAAATACAGGCATAGACAGAAAAGCTGGAGCTATAACCAGCATAAGGGAGTGCACTGAAGGCGTTTAAATAGAGGCTAATAGCCTCTGATTGGATGGACACTGACAGGTGGTGGCACCATTGGAGTTCTAACCATCGGCATGTAGCAGTATGCTGGAATCAGCAGATAGAAGTTTTAAGCGTGAGAAGCTGCTGTTAGGGTTTACCTTGGGTGAGAATCGGAGTGACCTCAGAGAGAGTGAGAGAGAAAAGGAGCGAGCTATTCAACGGTGCGTAGAGCCTGAATGGTCGGACCGGGTGTTCGCCAGAGCCCCTGATGGTGGGGATGGACTGGAGCAGGTAGGAATCCGTCAGGATACATCCCTTAGAGATCACCCTGGAGAAGAGCAGAAGAACAAAGTAAGAGAATAGAGATGAGTAAAAGAAAGAGTAGGTAGTGGGGAGTAGACCGGTCAGAAAGGACTGCACAATGACAAATACAGCAAACACTAAACAGGGACGGTGGACAAAGATGAGGCTGACAGGACAAACAGGGTGTACAAGACTAACTGGGGCAATCACTCAACAAGCAAACAGTGGGAACCCCCGGAGGGGTTAACAGGAACAGTCAAACAGGGAAGGCGAGGAGCACACAGAAGGGCTGTACAGCAAGGGGAGAGAGTGGGAACTGGAACACACGGGGTTAAAGGCAGGGTGCTGGGCAGGAGAGAAAGGGCACTCAAGAAAGCTAAGAAGACTGAGCCAAGGAGCAAAAGAGAAAAGTACTGAGAGCAAAGGGCTAGACAAGGCAAGGGGACAAGTATCAAGAGTAAGGGACAAGGAGAGATCAGAGCAAAGGGCAGAAATAACTGGGCACGTGGAAAACGTAATAACCAGTACTGAGGGAATGCAGTGCTGGCTATTTACAGGGGAACTGGCCAATCAGGGAGGAGATTGAGCCAGCAAACCTGCCAAAAGGAACACGCTGCTAAAGCCTGAATGAGAGGCGCGGGAAGCTTCCTGGTTGCCTAAGCAACTGGAAGACGCAAGCCGCGCCAAACCGACAGCGCTGCAGCGGTGAAATGGAAAAGAGCGTCCTCATTGCTAAGCAACCAGGACGCACACAGAAGACGCGTGGTCCCGTAGGCCAGGATCACACAGTGCGAGCCACCGTGAGAGCTGCCTTCTGCAATTGGGTTACACTTCATGCAAATCATTATCTATCAATAACTTTTAGAACATTTATGTCCTTTGCATTGCTAGGAACTATTCTAGACAATAGCTATCAAGCTCCTCAGAAAGTTTAAGCTATCGATGTCATGAGAATCCTTGTTACTGAGAAGAAGGTGCAGGTTAATGCAGTTCTTAACAAGTTCTTTACATTTTCAACATGACATTCCCAGCATGTTTAAGTGTAACCTGGATGTGTTTTATAAGTACTGACCACCTATTACAAGAGGCAGAAAATAAGCTATAAAGTCTTGAATAATTCCAAACATAAGTTCCACGCATGTTTGCACCACTGTCTCACATCCTTGATCACAACAATTGGACAAATCCAAGCCAGTATGTTCCAGTTCTTGTAGAAGAGATTCTGCTAGGTCCAAGCCAATGAAATGCTCCTCTACATGCCCATTATGATTGCAATACCAAAGACATTTATTCAGTGTGGTTGATCAAGAATGATTGCATAATACTTGCTGTTTACCACATTCTGACCCATTACTTCTATGAGCTCATTCTGGATTGTTTTTCCGTGTTAATGAGTCCTTATGTCTTTACTAGCAGCATGTTTCATGTGCTTCTGTAGCATTCCATCAAATTTACCCAGTAATTTTACCAAGATGACCACTCTTAGGTGGGTCCAAATTATCAGTGGGGCCTCGAAAAGCTGGATTGTATGTAGCTAGGCCTTGTCAGGTTGTGTATCTGGGCCTTGTCAGTTTGTGTAGCTGGACCATGTAAGTTTGTGTATCTGGGCCTTGTAAGTTTGTATTTGTTGAAAAGCTGAATATAGGGCATTACTGAATATCCAAATAGCAGAATATGATGGTGAGGCTTAGATCAGGGTTGCTGACTCTCCCGGAATGTCCAGGAGACTCCCGGACTCCCAGGAAAGCACCCTATTCTCCCGGAGCTGTGGTACGCTGACCCAAATTGCCTGCTGCGCATGCATCAGATGACTCCACCGGCGTGATGACATGCCAAATGACATATTCGGCGCGCTGTTCCCAATGTGCCAGCCATTGTGGAGTTAGGACAGTCGGCAGAAG
>WWET01000629.1:215063-244017 GCA_011038615.1 Limnodynastes dumerilii
GGGGTGCTGGAGACACATAGGACCTGATTCACACTTCTTATTTTAGGTGTGTATATTTAAGAACAGATGCACTGCGCATGTGTAGTAACTTTTTTACGCTTTTTGCGTTGGACTTAAGTATGCAAATTCCGTGCTTATACACTACAAACTTAAAATAGGTTCATAGTAACATACGCAAAAAGGGATGTTCCATGCATAATTGTCTCGGCAGATACGAAGATTTGGGTGGAGAGAGGCATTTAAATGACCAAATGAAGGTGCGGTTATGCAGTTAAGTTCCTAAATAGCCGCCCCACGCATTCAAATGCGAACCTACAGTTAAGGGAGCCCTATGGCACTCGTAAGTCACATAAGAACCTGAAAACCGGGGGAGTTTCCTTGCTATTAGTTGCGTATATTTGGGAACCTATCATGTTCTGAAGTGTGAATCAGGTCCATAATGAGAATACTGGGGTGGAGGCTAGAGACACATGATGGGGGTACTGGGGAGGGGCTGATGGCACAAGATGGGAGTTCTGCTGCAGGGGGCTGGTGGCACATGATGATGGGAGTACTGGGGGGTTTCTGGTGGCATATGATGGGAGTACTGGGGGAGGGGCTTGTGGCATATGATGGGAGTACTCGAGGAGGGCCTGGTGGCATAGGATGGGAGTACTGGAGGAGGGCCTGGTGGCATAGGATGGGAGTATTTGGGGAAGGTGCTGGTGGCACAGGTTTGGAGTACTGGGAGGCTGTTGGCATATGATGGGAGTACTGGAGGGAAGGCTGGTGGCACATGATAAAAAATACTGTGGGGGAGGCTGGAGACCCATAATAGGGATACTGGGGGGGGGGGCTTGTGACATGATGGGAGTACTGAGAGGGGAGCTGGTGGCACATGATGAGAGTACTGGGTGGGGGGGGCTGGAGACACATGAGTACTGGTGGGGAAAATGGAGATGGGCCTGATCCAGACCTACGCATGAGAGCGGAGCGTATTACCGCTTCAGCGTAAAAACTTTCACTCCCATGACACTCCCCTTACCTTTACCTCCGTATGCTGGCTGAACCCTACCTTAACTTTTCCCGGCGTCGGTACGAGTTTTCGTAGCGACGCGCTGATCGTATCGGGCTAACCACGCCCATACTGTACAATTTTAATGGCTCCCCCGCCTACATTCCCTAACTCCAGCGTCCGTACTAACTTCGTAATGTAACGCCAGAATCGCCGCTACGAAAAGGTCTTTGGTACGACCGGAAGTTGTCACTCTGCACATGCGCAGTGCATTTTTTCTGCCGAATTTACGCTTACGACCAGCGTACGATCGCTTGCGAGCGTAGGTCTGGATCAGGCCCATGATGGGTATAATGGGGGGGGGGCTAGAAACATGATAGGAGTACTGGGGAGCTGGGACAACATGAAAGGGATCCTGGGGGGCTCAACACAATGGGAATCCTGGGGGTGGGGGTTGGAGACATGATGGGAATACTGTACAATCAGAAGGAGAAAGTTCCCAACCTGCACTACCTCTGGAACAGCCACTGGTCTCCACCAATTGTCCCCCTGTATTTTCTCAGAACAAAATTATGTTCCCTAAAAATAATGTATATATGAAAAGCGGGATGGTGACAATAGCGCTTGTCTGATTTAGATGTGGATGAAGACCCAGAAGTGAGATAAATATTATCCTAATAAATTAAATAAATTTTGCATAGATGTAACAAAATAATTAATCACAATATCGCAGGGCCCGCCCCCTGGTGACGCAGGGCCCGCCCCCTTGTGACGCATGGCCCGTCCCCTGGCAATGCATGGCCCGCCCCCTGGTGACACATGACCCGCCCCCTTTTCTCCCAGAAATGAGTTTTCAAAAGTAGGCAACCCTGGATTAGATGTAAACTTCATTATGGTTCTAGCTCAGAATGGAATCCTCTTTGCTTCTATTTGTCTGCATACTCGTCAGACACAGACAGCACCGATACACTGCACCAGCCAGCCTAGCGATACAGCACATGCCACACACAGGAAAGGGCTGTGTTATTAGAAGCTTACTTTAGCATCCAGCCAGCCTGTTCCATTCCTGTGTGCGCTGTGTGTATTGCTGGACTGGCTGATGTAGTGTATTGGTGCTTTCTGTGTCTTATGAGCATGCACAGAAATGGTTCCTGTGATATGCAGCTATTTGGCGTCATTTTCTATGTTTCTATTCTATGTTTCTCCTCACTTCCATTTGTTTGCATTGTATATCTTCTATATATGAGAGGTCTGGATTCAGATTAATCAGACAAAACTGAAGTTTGGGGTTCCTAGTCAAAAAAGGAAGGACTCGGTTCCTCCCACCATATTCTTATCTCAAACCAAGACAAAAATGTAATTTTCTCAAATAAAGGCTCTTGCATGTTTTGGATACTAAATTATGGTGTAATAGACTGTCCTCTTTATTGGCTATTTCTTATGCCAATCAATCTGAGACCAATCAGATCACACCTTCAATTCTGGCTGTAGGAGATTCTGCCCATTTAAGTCCTCTGTCCCTCTGTGTATCTGTCTATGCATCTCTTTGCACCTATACTTATATACATATCAAAGAGTGCTCTTCCTGCAATTCTGCGTCTGATGCCCCCATTCAAAGGCATTTAAAGAAATTAGTGGGTCTGTGCGCAGGATTGGTACTTGGGCCTTCCCTCTTTATTTCATTAACATACTGCCATATATCACCTTTCAGATAAATCATGTGGGTCTGGTATGAAATGTCGACAGTAAAAATATAGACGATAGGTCAAAATGTCGCCAGTTGAGTATTTTGTTAATATTTGTTTGTAACATCTGTAAACTTAATGTAATGCAGGCAGCTTGTAAAAAGAAAATGTAATAATATATATGTAATATATAGCTGTCAACATTTTGATTGTCAACATATAAATGTTCCATGGCGCTGTGCTAAACAGACAGGCATGTAGATGCTTACCTTCATTTTGCCTGTGTCCTGTACTGTTCCCACCACCTCCATGCTAAGTGGAGTGGTGCCACGGTCGGGTGAGCGCTCCCGCTCTCTCTCCCTCTGTTCTCATTGGAAGTTCTCCAGACCAGGGGAACGTCCTATCAGTTTTGGAGGCTGGGAGGCTGCTGGCCAATTAGGGGTTTGCAGCCCGGCTCTGTCAGTGTTATGACTAATAACACTAACCAGGGCGCGGAGTCTATCCAGGAGTCAGGTGTTCATTAGAGCCCCTGAAGGTGGGGATAGTCTGGGCTGCAGACCCCTGGAGGTCGCGGCCCCTGGCAGCAATACGTTGAGATCGGCAGAAAGACTCTTGCAGCTACAAGTGACAGGGAAGAGGGAAAAGGAAGGTGAGAAGAGTCTCACGTTAAGGTGTGAGTACACCACCAAAGAGGGTGAGACAGGAGAACACGGAAGGCACAGGGAGGTGGCAAGCCACTAACAAACACTGACAGACTAGGGCAATTACACAGCAAGCTCACACACTATTAAACCACAGAGGTAAATACAAGGGGTAACCAGGGAAGGCAAAAGGACAGGGATACACTGCAAACAAAAAGGATAATTAGGGCACTCAGGAATCAATGAAAACAGAAGCAAGGCAGAGAAGCAAGGAGAGAAAGAGAAAGAGCAGGCTCAGACAGACTAGCTGGAGTTATTGCCGGCGAGGGAGAGCTGAAGGTGCTTAAATAGAGGCTCCTAACTACCCATTGGCTAACACAGAATGCAGGGAGCTGATAGGAGTCATCCTGGCAATGTCCAGGATGCAGGGAGAGACATCGTCCACCTACCTGGCTGGAGCTACAGTACATGGCTAATTTGCATACCGTCACGCCCCCGTGTAGGAAGAAGGTCGGTACGACGCAGGAGCAGGGCAAATTGAGAGGGAGGCGCCATGTATGTGTTACAGCTGCCGTCTAAACGGCAAGCTGCACGCGCCGGCTCCCGTTCCGTCTGCTTACCTTAGCTCCAGCGCGTCTGGGGATTCCCCTGCCGGGCTCCCTAGTTACAGCTTCCTTGGTTACCTGCACGTGTTGCCGCTCTCCCGTTCAGCCGCGCGCTCTGCCTTCCCATCCTTATACCTTTGCTGCTTGTCACTTCCTGGGTTGGATCCTGGGGTTGCTGGCCAATCACCATCTAGCAGACTGTATTTAGTCTTCCTCTGACAGCACCCCTGCGCCGGTTATAGAGTCTGTGTTCTCAGTTCTGTGACCTGCTATACCTTGTGTGCCTAGTGCTTCCAGTCTAGTGATCTGACCGTTGCCTGACCTACTTACCTGCCTTGTATCCTGCCTTTTACACCCTAGTGTTTCCAGCCCCGGTTCTCTTACCTACCTCGTACTTACCTTCCCTGCAGTTCCTATCCTTACCGCGAGTGGATGTTTATGTTACCTCTCCGGAGGCACCGCTGTGTGCTTGAGTGTGCGACCGCCCTAGTACGTCGTGTACCGTCTCGTGAACGCTCTTCTGTCCCACGTGCTGCGTTAAGTGTTCTGTGTTGTCCGTTACAGTCCGGTCGCTTCCGGACTACTACTCCCTCTATCTATCGACTACTCCCGTCCCTCCTGTCCGGTGTTCACTCCTGGTGTTTCTCCCTTTCCACGAGTCTGGTTCACCGGGGACCGTCCAAGCTATCAGGCCGCAGCCAATTCCATCCCCACCATCAGGGGTACTGGTGAAGACCCCCTGGATAGTAAAGTTTCCGGTCCCCGGAAACCTTCTCGTTCACTCTGCCTGTCTCCTTGGTGGTCACCTCGGTTCCCTCCAGGTAATCCCGGGGTACCACAGCTACTCCCTCTTTGACCACTCCGGTACTCACCAGGTAAACCCGGAGTGTCATAACAGTATGCCGCAGAGAACAGAGACACCATGATGCGGGTGAGTATAAGTGCCGTTCAGACGGCATAAAGCAGAGCAAGGAGGTGCCATGAGCGGGTAAGTTTAAATGCCATTCTGACTGCATGTAACAGTCAGTCTGACAGTGCCGGTTATAGCGTTCACAGCGTTCATAGCGTTTCTCCAGCTCTTGTCATGATTCTACAGTATCCACTATGCTCTCTGCATGTTATGGTTTCTTTGTTTACCTTTTGCTAGTCACATGACTCCTTTTAGTTCAAACACTTCCTGGTGTTCACTGCTGCTTCAGGCATATCAAAGGTGCTACTTACTGATTGCCTTGATGAACTTCGCCTTCACCTGCTCTATTTATATCCCTGTCAGAACAACAGATTGTCTGAGTCTGCTGATTTGTGTCCTTGAATTCACTTGTGTTTTAAGGCTCCCTGGTTCCTGGTCGTGTTTTACTACTCGGTTCCAGTGTCCCATAGTGTCTCAAGTTACCTCTCGCTGGTTCCTTTCTCTCTCTCTGGGTCCAGCTCCAGTGCTCCATCATCTCTGGTCTCAACACTGCCGTGTCTCCTGGTTCAAGCTTCAACCCTGCCTTTTTACCCAGCCGCAGTAGCAGAGACTCCGCTACATGTAACAACTACTCCATCTCACCTCGAATCTCGCCTCACTGTCTCTGTGTCCGTGCACTAGTTCAGAGGGCCCCAACCTGTCCCTTGCTTGCAGCCAATTCCATCCCCGCCATAATGGGCTCTGGTAAATACTTGGCTTGGGATTAGACTATGTGCCTCTGGTCCGGTGTGGTCCGTTTCTGGACTGGCACTGAGTTCGGTAAGTGACAGCTCTCCAGTACTATCCTGTCTTGGCTTTTGCCTTGACAGATTCCTGCGGTGTGTAGACGGCGCCAGAAATATGAGTTGAAATGCGTCTGGACTCTTAAGTGTCCAGTGAAGTGACAAGTGTAGTAAATATAGCAATTTAAGTTAAACAAAGTGACAAGTGAAACCAATAATTAATAACGATAATCCTAATAAGTGAAAAAATGCAATTGCAAAGAGAGAAAAATAGAAAGAAAGGAGATAAAAATGCAAATACTAATACACTTAATGAAGTATCTCAAAATGGTTAACAAGAAAACCTCAATCCTGTTGGATTGGTAAATACAAAGGGCTGGTGCTAATCAAGAATATAAAAAAAATGCTAAAACTGATACAATAACCAATACTGAAATGTCCCAAAAAGTAATATACTTAAATTCCAAATAGCGTTCCTCAAAACTCAAAAATGCAAATATCGGGTAGTCTCAAACAAGCCAGTTCAATGTTGAATAGGGAATATCTTGGTTTATCTGAAATGTCCTGTTTATGATAAGGTCCGATAGAGATCAAATAAGAGTACCTTAATGCCAGCAATTTATAAGTCAAAAAGCGGTGTTTGGTCCTCAGTAGTAATATAGTTTACAAAGTGTGAAAGGCGGCCGAGTTAATGAAGACCAAGGTGTGCTGCCCGCTATTCAGATGCCCTGGGTCTAATAGAAGCTCGCAGTCCCAGGACAAAATGAAGGGTAACAACTCCTCAAAGCCCTGAAACCCTTCTCTTGTCCACATGCGAAGAAGGCTTTCGATAGGGTGGACTGGGGCTTTCTCACAGGGGTCTTGGAGCATTTAGGACTAGGCCCACTATGCTTACACCGGATCTTAGCGCTATATCGGTCACCTTCCGCCCTGATTAGGATAAACGAGGGCCTCTTGGATCCCTTTTAGATAAGTAATGGAACTCACCAAGGATGCCCTCTCTCCCCCCTCATCTTTGTCCTCTGCATGGAGGCCCTGGCCAGGTCGATACGTCAGAACCCCAACATACAGGGTATTAGAGTGCAGGGTTCAGACTTTTAGCTGGCCCTCTTTGCAGATGACCTCCTTGCTACCCTCACCTCTCCTTCTAAATCTTATGGAGGAGTTTTCTCGGTATGGGACACTAACTTAAAAATCTATTTTGATAAGTCAGTAGCCCTTGGGTTAAACCTGACAGTTTCATCCACTCAATCTCTCCGGGCAAGCTTCCCTTTCCATTTGCACCACTTGAAGTACCTGGAAGTTACCCTTACCAGATCTGCCTCAACCTTGTTCCAAGCCAACTTCCCCCCAGTGTTGACTGCAATTAAATAGGACCTCTCATGGTGGTCGGGAAAGGACTTCTCCTGGATGGGAAGAATTAACGTGGTTAAAATGTCTATGTTCCCAAAAATTTTATATCTCTCCAGACTCTCCCGATCGCTATTCCAAACTTCTTCTTTAAGGGAATTCAGCATGTCATTGGGAAGTTTGTTTGGCATGACAAATGTACCAGATGTCCTCAGGCCACTCTTTTTCGCAACAAGGATAAAGGAGGCCTCCAGCTCCCCTTTATTAAGGGTTACTATTGGGCAGTAATGCTGACTAGGATACTGGAGTGGTCTCGGCCATGTGATGCTCGCCAATGGGTCAACCTGCACATTAATCACCCTACATTAAGCCCTACACTCCAATGTTGGAGACACCTTCGCTCACTATGCGAATTATCCTCTCCTATCTCGCCACTTACACCCTTTATTCATAACCCGGACTTCACACCGAGTCTCACTTACAGCCTATTTTCCAGGTGGGCGTCAGTTGGGCTCTTCAGGGCTAGAATTTGTTGATACCTGGAACAGCGACCTCCCTAGTATCCTCACGGATTCTGACTGGTCAAAGGTCTTTTGACTTACCCGGTCCTGTTCTCCTAGCATAGCAGTGTTGGAAACGCAATATAAACTACTAACTAATGGTACCGGGTCCCTTCGGTGCTCAACAGGATTTTACCGGGCACTCCGGCCACTTACTGGAGATGTGGAGAGGCTGTAGGAACTCTCTTTCATATCTGGTGGTATTGCCCCCAAATTACTTCTTATTGGAGTCAGGTCATCCTCATCTCCAGGAAGATTATTGGCTCGGACGTTCCTGATTCCCGGTGTTCTGGCTACTCTCCTTCTCTCCAATGTCTATCTCTAAAAGTCACTCCTTAAACACCTTAAAACCACCGCCAAACCTCAGATTCACTCAAATGGAAATCACCCTTACCCCCCTCCATAGAGAATTGGTTTTCCCGCATTGACTATTATATGTCAATGGAGGCCACCTTATTTGTGACCCCGGACCAGGCCTCCCAGTACATTGCCACTTGGTTTTACTGGCTTGAATTTAAAAACTCCCCCTCATATGCTGAAACGCTTGGCCCCGCTACTACCTAAATTGTTCCCAGGTACGTCTCCGTGTGGATGTACGCATAGCTCTTACCTATACATAGAGGAGCTGACCTGGTGCATCTCTAGATGACCTGACCTCTTTCCCCCCTTGTGTCTTGTTTGGTCTTGTCTTGTCTTATTTATTTTGCTACACTAAATGATCCATTTCCCAATCTGAGCCAGTTGTTTATATTTACTTTTATACTGCTACGCCGGTTTGCCTCAGGGAAATGTTTTTCATCCCCAGCAAAACATTGGCATCTCATTCTCACGTTGATGATAATTACTGCTTTGTTTATATATTGTACCTGGATTCCACCAGAAGTGTATAAATGCTTGTATTTGAATTCAATATTATTGTTCTATGTACGCTTCAATATGCTGCTAATATTGAATATTGAATTAAATGTAATGTTATGTGGGTCCGAATTGGACATTGTGAAACTCAAAAATAAAGTATGTATAAAAAAAAAAAATGTAGGGTAACAACTGTGAAGATATTCCTAGGGGGACTTAATATCAGGTTGGATCTTCCAGGAACAGGGAAAAGGTGGGGAGGTGAAACTCCCCCAATCAGTCCGTTGAGAAATGGAACAACCAATATATCGGTGGTAAAATGAAAATACAAAAACTTTTATTAGAAAACACAAAAAACAAATGACAATAAAATAAGCAAATTAGTGATCAGGAAACCTAAAACTAACCTAGATACAGTACCAGTCTGCTCACTCGTGCAGGTCCCAGGAAGACGGACTGGTGTTACATACATATACAAAACACTGTTAATTTCATATAAACCATCATAAAATTATAAAATTTAATTGACAGACATATATATCAACAACAGAGAAGAAATGGATGAGTATTCTATGGGAAGACTTATTATGAATTAGCATAAACAGGAGAATTGTACATAACTTATTTTTTGATGTTCAATAAAGTATTAAATAGGAAAAAGGATATAATTATAAAAAACACAGTTACCCAATAAAATATAAAAAAAAGAAAAGAAAATATATAAGAAATAATTATCTATAAATATATAATCCAAGAAATGGGTATATTTACTCAAGAATGTGTCTCATCTACTGCTAAAATAGTAGGAGTATGGGGGTACAAAAAAATATAAAAAGAGGAAAAAGCTAAAAAAAAAATATAGAAAAGTTTATAAAAAAAATGGAAACGGACTCCCAACATTCTCATGTCTTCTTTCACCAAAACATCCTCACACTGCAGTGCTAGATATACCTTGTGGGGTCTCTCAACCAAGTGCTAGCCTAGCCTTTACCTGCTTAGCTTTCATGGGCACCCTGGGGTTAGTTTGACCACAGTACGGAAGTGTTCAGTAACAGTTTTGAGACATTGGGCCTGATCCAGACCTATGCTCCTGTGGATAGCGTATTTATGCCGAACGTACCACCGATGCATGGTAATAGGCACTCCTCTTGCTCGTACCTAGTTTAGCTTCCATACGCTCGGGAAACCCTACCCTAACTTTTGTGTTCGTACCCGCGGTCGTGCGTACGTTCAATGCGTATTAACGATTTTAGCACACCCATACTGTACAATTTAAATGCCTCACCCCACCCTCGGTGCGTGGTTATGGCTTTCATATGGCAGGCACTTAAGGCCCATACGCAAAGATTTTCAGACCGTAACATGAGCGTGTCATCTGCCCCACGCATGTACACTAAGTACAAATGGACGTTTTATGCATACGACCGCCATATACCCACACACGAGCGTAGGTCTGGATCAGGCCCATTGTGTATAACAGGGATATGTCCTCTTTAGAAGCCCAAAAACCATTTCAACTCAAAGTCTATGTTGAGTCCTTTGGGAGAGAGGGTTTTCAATTCATAAATCCATTTCATCTCTCCCTTTGCAAGGCGATATTCTTGATCGTTGTTCCTCCAATTAGTTTTAATACTTTGTATCCCCATAAACCGTTTAATCGAGTTACTAGAACATTGATGTTTTTCTATAATGTGTTGTGAAAGTGAATGTTCAACCTTTCCCTTAGATATATTAAGTAATTGTTCATTCAATCTGACCTTTAACTGTCTCTTAGTTTTATCTATATATACTTTGTCACAAGTACATTCAATGAGATATACTACTGATCTAGAATTACATGTCATAAAATCCTGTATCTTATATTTTTATTCCATTAATTTCAAAATCTTCTACTTTTCTTGGGCCTTTAATTGTGCAACTCATCCTACAGGAGCCACATCTATGAAAACCTTTTGTTTGGTTAATTGGTAGGAGAGGGCTAGGAAGACCACTTCTCACTAACTTATCTTTCAGGTTTGGTGCTTTTCTATAGATAAATGTTGGATGCTGTGGGAGTATTGTATTGTATTTAAAATCGGGTCTTTTAAAAGAATATGCCTATTTTTTATGTTTAAAACCAGAATTAAAGTGTGTGATGAACACAGTGTCAAATCCTTTTTCTTTCTTTTTTTTTTTTTTTTTTATAATTCTTTTATTGGAGCAAGAAACAAAAAAGAATACATAACATAACATAACAACAATTAAATTGGTTCATACGACAATATTTCACTGATTGAGAAAACGTATTAGAAAAGGAAAAAAAAAACAAAAAAAAACAATTGTATGTAACACGGATGAACCAGAACTAAAACATATAATATGGCATCGGGAAACTAGAGACCGAGAGGTATTTTGGTTTATGATTAGGACTGCAGTTCTCCGACGTAATCCCTAAGAAAAGGTTCCATGAAGTTAGACAGCCCAATTTGGCAACAATCGTATTTAGACAAAGATAAATGAACTTTTATATCCTGTGAGGCTCGGGCTCAAGAAAACCACCTCTCATATGCTACCTATTTTAAATAGTAAATATTCCCCTTGGTAGCAATATCACAACCCACTTAGAAAGTCATATTGGAAGGGGGGGATCTCCTAGCAAAACCCTAGAAGTATACCATTTTGTATTTTCAAAGCATGAACGTAATTGTGTTTGTAATGAAGAGCTAAGTGTAAGGATATATTTCTCCCACACCTGGAAAAGATTTTTGACTGCTTTTTCTTTTGTTATGGTGGCCTCCAGCCATTCCATGCGGAAGAGGTAATATAATTTTTCCTTGAATAGCGTTATGTTGGGGGGCCTCTCAGCTATCCAACACTGAAGAATACATTTCCTAGCCACTGCAGAAATGATTAGAGCCATGTGTTTTTCTTTCTTATTAAGTTTCAGTGTAGGTTCCAAATAGCCCAATACCGCCCACTCCGGCGTTAGGGCTATCGACTCTAATAAGTGGGAGGAGGTAAACAGGAGGATCTGCTTCCAGAACCTCTGAATTTGAGGGCATTCCCAGAAGCAATGTAACATTGTTGCATTCCCACCCCCACATTTTGGACAGTCTGAAGTGCTTGCTAGGCCCATCTTAAACCTCCGTTCTGGCGAGAGGTACCCTTTGTGGAAAATATTGAGGACCATTTCCCTGTACATAGCCGCCTTCAGAACTTTATTAGAATAGGTTATTGTATCTAATAATTGGTCCATTGTTAATTCAGGGAATGCCTTTAACCAGGAGGCCAGCCCAGTACATATTTTGGTATGGTCCAGAGTATCTCCAAGAAGCCTGTAGTGTATGGAAATGATGCCTCTCTCCATGGGAGGGTTTTGTAGCATCCTATCTATGTCATTATGCCAGTCATCTTCTGAAAGGTGTTTAGCAACAGATTTGGCATAGTGTAAGGCCTGATGCGTGGCAAATAAGTGTGTATTTGGTATGTCATGCGTTTCCTGAAACTGGGCCACTGATATAATAGATTGTAAATGGGGGAAGGATAGGTCACGAACCATCACTATTCTTTTGGAGGCCCATTGCCTGAAGGGATATGCTGCATTACCATTTTGGAACATGGGATTTCGCAGAAGTGGCAAAAACAGTGAGTATTGACCATTCAAACCTCTCCTCTTATTACCATTTTGGAACATGGGGTTTCGCATAAGTGGCAAAAACAGTGAGTATTGACCGTTCAAACCTCTTCTCTTGCGCACCCCCTTCCAGGTGGACCATGCAGACATTAAAATTGGGTTATCCTGAATCAACTGTGGAAGAATGGCTCGCTGACAATGCAAGAATGCTGTCAACGAGAAATCAGGTACGAACGACTGCTCAATAGGCGTGTTAGCATAGCGAGAAGTCTCAGTTAACCAGTCCCGTATAAAGCGCATGTTGCTAGCATAGCTATACAGCTTAAGATTCGGGAAATTAATTCCCCCGTTTGTGTTATGCTGCTGTAATTTAATCATTGCTATCCTAGAGCGCTTACCTTGCCAAATAAACTTGCGAAAAGCCTTGTTGAGCAATCGATCGTCCGCCGTGGACAGCACTATGGGCAACATCTGCAGTGGATATAAAAGCTTTGGAAAAAGTATCATTTTTATCATGTTAGCCCGGCCTGAATAGGAAAGCGGTAAATTTTGCCAGTTGTCCATGGATTTACAAACACTGGCAATTATTCCATTCATGTTATCATGGTAGATGGAATGATGGTTTTTGGGAATAGCCAGTCCTAAATACGTTAATGCTTTTTCGACCCATTTCACCTGGAATTGAGCGCGCCAGGGGGGAAATTGTGTCTGCCCCAACCATAATGCCATGGATTTTGTCTGGTTTACAGTAAAACCAGACAATTTACCAAAGTCTTCAATAATGTTAAATATCCTCGATAGGGATTCCCTAGGATTAGAGACGTATAGTAGGAGGTCGTCGGCAAACGCAGTGATTTTTACCGATCGTCCTCCAATTTCAATGCCTTTAAATCCCGAATCTGCTTGGAGGACCCGAAGAAGAGGATCTAGCGCCAAATTAAAGGGGAAAGGGGACACCCCTGTCTGGTACCCCTGGTCATCCCCACCGGAGGACTTCTGCACCCATTTATTAATAAATTCGTACTAGGCTGTGAGTAAATAAAATTGATAAAGTTCGCAAATTTTGTACCAAAATCTCGAAATGCAAAAATGTCTTGCATATGTTCCCAGGAGACCTGGTCAAATGCCTTTTCAGCATCAAGACTTAATAACATTCCCGGGGGACCCATTTGTAATTTTTGTCTACAGGAGATTACAGCAGTCAGAGCCATTCTCACCGCCTTTACCGAATGCCTGCCATGAACAAATCCCATTTGGTGAGAGGTAAGTAAACTGGGGAGAATAGATTGTAACCTATTTGCCATGATTTTTGCCAGGAGTTTGAAATCCTGGTTTAGGAGGGTGATAGGTCTATATGAGGTTACCATATTTGCTGGTTTATTAGGTTTTAACAGAATAATAGTGTTCGCCTTGTTGAAAGAAGGGTACGAAGGGCATTCTGCATGTAGGGTGTTGAAAAGTTTTGTCAGTGAAGGTGTAATTTCAGGCTTGAGGAGTTTATAAAATTCGGCTGAGAAACCGTCAGGTCCAGGGGATTTGTTATTATGGAGAGTTGTAATGGTTTTAGATATTTCATTTTCTGTGATAGTTGAGTTTAAGGCGTCCCTTTGCTCTGCAGAAAGGGTAGGAAGGTTTAGTTTGTTAAAGAGGGCTTTCCGTAGTTCTGGGAAGTTTGGAGTAGCAGTATAGAGGGACGTATAGTAATCCTGGAATTCTTTTTGTATATCTTTCAATGAAGTAGAGGTGTGTTTTGTGGAGGGGTTAGTTATATTAAGTATCGTATTTCTGGTCCTCTGTGCCCTCACCATATTTGCCATGAGCTTGCCAGGCTTCCCACCCCATCGGAAGAATTTGCTTTTACTATACTCCAATTTGATTTGGGCTTGGGACAACAATAAACTTTCTAAAAGTTGTCTTGTCTCCTTATATCTGCTGTGGTTTGCCTCAGTAGGGTCACGGGTGTATGTTTGGAAAGCCGTTGTAGTTTCTGAATAGAGGGTAGTATACTTTGTTTGAAACTCTTTCCTCCTCTTACTTAGATAAGAGATTATTTGTCCTCTAAAAACTGCTTTAGCCGTTTCCCAAAACAAAATCGGGGTTTCTTTGTGTTGATTGTTAGTATAGTCATATACCTTCCAGCTAGCAATTAGGAACTGTTTAAACTCCTCAGAGTTATATAAGTATGAAGGGAATTTCCACATCTTATCATGTGGTTGAGCAGTAGTTAACTGCAGAGACATTGATATAAGGGCATGGTCTGATATGATTATCGTGTGAATGTCTGTGGAAAGAAGTTTTGGAAACAAATGGTCGCTTAGCAAAAAATAATCAATCCGCGAGAAAGACCTGTGTACCGCTGAGTGGAAAGTGTAAGAAAGGTCAGTAGGGTTTTGTAATCTCCAGGGGTCCGAAACCTGGTGGGTTTGTTTTAGATATTGTATATGACTAGGTAGGGCAGGCGTAGAGATGTGTGGGGGTGGGGATCTGTCCATGGCAGGTTTGTCAACGGCATTGAAATCTCCCGCTATAATGAGATTAGAAGTATCTGCCTGCATTATGATATTTGAAAGCTGAATAAAAAAATCACATGATGGGGAATTGGGCGCGTAAACATTTAATAGGGTATAATTTGTAGATCCAATAGAGACCTCTATCAGTAAATAACGCCCCTGCGGGTCTGACACCGATCCCTTTATCTCATACTGTATATTTCTACTAAAGAGTATCGCTACTCCCCTAGACTTGGTAGTGAAATTTGCATTCCGCTATCCATGAGCCCTTTAGAGTGTCCGATTGTTGGGACCAATGAGTCTCTTGTAAGAAGATGATGTCAGGAGATAACTTTTTAAGGTGAGTAGTGACACGTTTCCGTTTAACCGGGGAGTTAAGCACCCCCACATTCCACGAGACCATAGTTATCCTAGGAATGGTTAGCTGGGGCGGGAGTGGAATATTCAGGGGATCCGTATCTTGATTGGGGTTAACCATAATAGAAAATAACAGTGTAGACGTGACCAGCTAGATCCAGGTGAGTAGTAACACGTTTCCGTTTAACCGGGGAGTTAAGCCCCCCCACATTCCACGAGACCATAGTTATCCTAGGAATGGTTAGCTGGGGCGGGAGCGGAATATTCAGGGGATCCGTATCTTGATTGGGGTTAACCATAATAGAAAATAACAGTGTAGACGTGACCAGCTAGATCCATAAAACGGCGCTTAGCGCCCACCCGATCCCTTTCCTTCCAAATGAAATAGACTAGCTCTCCATATTGTGAAATACGTGTATTCAAATATAAACAAAAGTCAAGCAATATGAACCGTATAATTAAGGTGCTCCAAAACCTCCTTTTTTCAAAATTTTCCTCCCAAAAATAGTAACTAACCCTAGAGTAGGGTTTTAGAAATACAAACTTAAGACTTATTATCAACCATAACCGGCCATGTCGGCAACTAAACTTTACAAAATTGGTTGTCATAATTAAGAGTGAGACGATTGCGACCTGGACAAGAATTACATGTTAGATTGGGAAGCATTGTCATTTTCTAAATCAAAGTGGGAGATAAACTCCCTGGCTTTTTGAGGATCATCAAATATATAGTTTTGGCCCTTATGCGTGATCCTAAGACGTGCTGGAAAGGCCAGGGTAAAGCGGAAGTGGTGCTCATGTAGAGTGGAACATATGGGGGCAAACGCTCTCCGTTTCTGCGAGACCTGTGCTGAGAAATATTGGAATATTAATATTTTCTGATCCCGTATTTTAAAGTTAGAAGTAGCCCTGTAAGCCCGTAACACCGCCTCTTTATCCCTGTAATTTAAGAATTTGCCAATGACAGCTCTGGGTCTACCCTCTGCATTTGCCCGCTCAGGTCCCAGCCTGTGGGCCCTTTCAATTACCATATCTTTCATAGTATTTGGGAGAGCTAAGGCTGCTACTAATTCAGTTTGGAGATATACGATTAGCTCAGAGTTTTTTACAGACTCCGGGATGCCTACAAACCTTAAGTTACTTCTCCGGCTCCTGTTTTCAAGGTCGTCTAATTCCTCTTCCAACTCCTTTAGACGTTGGGAATGGGCTAAGGTATTATTTTGCAGTACAATATGGGAGTCGTCTATGTCATTAACCCGCTGCTCGAGTGAACCGATGCGTTTAGTGTTGGACTCCAGTGCCGTCACCGCTGAATCAATACTGGATTGTAAAGCAGAAAAGCGTGTGTCAAACATTGGTAATAGCTTTTGTTCTATCATAGGAAACAGGTGTAATGATAATTCCTTTGCCGTATCTGCCAATGACGGCTGTGGAGTTGGATTTTCAACTTGGGGGGCAGAAGAGCCTTTTGATTGCTTTGGAGAAGGGGGGGCTGGGGAAGTAGCTTTAGCCGCTGGTGTAGCAGCAGATGTATTTCTGGGTTTCCCCATTGTAGTATCCCCTACCGACCCCAAATACCGTTTCATAACCTAGTATTCAGTTATATACCAATTAATAGAGTAATCCACCAAAAGTATGTAAAAAAGCAATCTGATATCAGTATAGGACACCTTCTCTTACAAACCCGGGTTTTTTTTTGTTTGTTTTTTTTTTGTTTTTTTGGGGGTTTTTTTTTTGTTTTTGTTTTTGTTTTTTGTTTTTTTTAGAGAACAGACGCAGAGCCTCCACTTATATAAACACAATGACAAGCTCCAAGTGCAGGTGCAGCAGGTCAGCAATACAGCCTAAATAATTACATGTTTAGTAATGATAAGTAATGCTTTAGAGCTCAAACAACCTAGGAGAACAAGGTTATAGTAGGTATATCTAGGCAAACACACACAGTGTAATAAGCACTCCTATATTTACAATCACAGTTAATACTTATCAGCAGCACGAGGGGAATAGAGTCCAAGAGCACTACTGTCAGAGGTACAGGTGAGCAAGAGTCCTCACTCAGGCACGTTGGGTCTCTGGCGTTTACAAATCCTGGACACCAAAAGAAAGAAAGACGGGGCCCTCTGTGCAATCTCCTCTGGCAAAACACAGCTGCGATGTAAGGCCTCCGTACAGAGATCACTTGATATTCCAAATCGCTTGCACAGCTAGGCATCCACTTCACCTCCAGGTCGCAGATGCACTCCCTTCTTCTGACTGAGCACAAACCAGGCTTTGCCTGAGGACTATTTTGCTACTCCCCTGGCTTGAAGGCCCACTCCCCACAGCCCTCCAGGCAAGAAATAAAGAAAAAGAGGGCCTCTGCTACTTCTGCCCACTCACAGCCTCCGTAGAGGGATAGTGCCCTTGTGCTTCAGGGCTATTTAGCCAAGGGTGCCCCACGTGGTACAGCGATGGCCAGGCCTCTGCACTCCGTCCCCAGCTCTCACTGGATGTCACTCCTCCTCAGCTCAGCTCTGTCTCGCAGGTCAGCGCTGCTCAGCCTCTCCAGATAACTGTTTAGAGTTGCCTCCGTCTGGTCTGCAGGATACAATTAACGCCACTGCTCCGCGCCAGCTGGGTGGGTTCTCCCGTGGCCGTTACAATAGACTTCCTTTGATTTGTGCCGCCTTTAATACCATGCGGCAGCTGAATAACAGGTGGTCCGTAGCACGTAAGGCAAGTAGTTCATAGCCCTCCGGCGCCCTTAGTTCCTCCGCGAGACTTCCAGACTTGATACTGCTACAGCTGGAACTTGCACTCCTGTCGCAGCGTTATGGCTGCTTTTCGCGCCCTTTCCCCAAAGGGCTCTGACTTCCAGCGCTAATGGTGGCAGGGGGCCGGGAAGATGACAGACCCTTGCCTGCCGCTATCCTCAACTGCTCAGGGCCCTTTTTGTCCCCTAACCGGCTAGTGGAAGGCTCTTTATGGCAGGTTTATGGCAGATTGGTGAGGAGCCCTGTAAAAAAGCGTCCACCATGAGTGGCCCGCCCACCGGAAGTCCTTTTTCTTTCTTTTTAATGATATGGTTAGGAAGGAGGTCCGACTGTCTTAGTATTTTTTTATCTTCAGCGATCGTAGTAAGGTGGTGGGGAGAATATTCTTTCTCTATAAATTTATTAACTAAATCCTTAGACTGCATCTCATAAACAGAATCCTCTGTACAATTTCTCCGGAGGCATTTAAACTGGCCAACCAGAATCCCTTTAAGCCAACTCCTATGGTGGCCCATACTGGTGGCTATATAGGAGCATCTGCGTGTTTAATATACGTGCTTGTGTGTATATTGTCTTTGGGTATATATTTAAATCTAAAAATTGTACAAGTGTCTGGCTAATATTAAAAGACAGATGAATGTTAACAGAATTAATATTTTAAAAAGTACAGAAAAGGTGTAAATTCTCTCTATCACCCTCTCTATCTCTCTGCATTCACTTGCTACTCTATTCCGCTGTTGAGCTCTGTAGTCACTTAGGGCAATTTCCTTATATTTGCTCTCAGTTCATCTGTGCTGTGGCCTTAATCTTCCATCTTCGAGGTTCCTGTGTTCCTGTCCGCTACCAGGTCCGCAGCCTTGGGCTGCGACCCGCTGGTGTTCTCTAACCCAGACTATCCTCACCATTAGAGGCTCTAGTGAAGACCAGGCCCCGGTTAGACTCCATGCCCTGGTGGGTGTTACTTAAGGGTAGTGTAACAATCAACCGGCAAAGAATCAGGTGGACAACTGTGTATCTATTGCTAGGTATTATATAGTTTAATTATCCTGCCACATTGAGCTTTTTATTCTTTATGAATACATAAAAAAGTGTTTGTTATTTATGTTATTAAACTGGAGAGGGTGGTATGTGAAATGCTAATTATCAGGTTAAGGTGTTACCCAAATGCATTAATGCTGATTCTGACACTTTTTATTCTGTCTTGTAATATTTCTTACTTAATAATTATTACATGCCGCGCTACTCACCCCTCCTGGTCCTCTCGTCCGCGGCTCTCACTCGCCACATGCCTCTCCTCGCTCCCCGCTCATTCCAACATGCCAGTCACGGCATGTAAACACAGACCATGTGGGAGCGCCGCCTCAGAGGGGCGCGCGCTCCTATCTCCATTGTATAATATGTATTCTCCCATGCTGGGGGACATCCCTGTTGGAGGCTGGTCGGCTGCTAACTTATCAGGGGCTAGCAGCCTCTACTTAAGTTAGGCACTGCAGGCCTTGTGCTTTATTCCTGCGTTCTTGAATGTCTCAGTTTGATCCTGCCATGCTCCTGACCTGCCTCTCTGTGTGTCAATTCCCATTCTCCCACCTTATTGTATATTCCTATGGTCATTGCTCCCTGCCTCTCCTGAGTGCGTGTCTCTGTTGTCCCTTCGGGGTCCCGCTGGTGTGTGTGTGTGTGCAAGTGTGCCCTGGTTTGTCTGTTAGTTGTTACAACACTCCGGGTTTATCAGGATGAGAACCGGAGTGGTCGTGGAGAGATCAGTGAATTGGTGTGATACCTAGGGATTACCTCGGTGAGTACCGGGGTGACCACAAGAGAAAGAGGTAGCGTGACCGAGTCGACTGCCGGGGTACGTGAACTTTATTATCGGGAGGTTTTCACCAGGGCCCCTGATGGTGGGGATGGATTTGGCTGCTGCCCAATAACCTGGTCGTACCCCAGGTTATTACCGGACCCATGGAAAAGAGAACTAAGACACCAGAGGTGAGTACCCAAACCGGGGGAGAGATGGATTCAAGAAAAGAGGGAGCAGGGCAGGTCGGAAGGAACTGATCTGCGACAGATGACAATTAACACTGAACAAGGTACGGTGGATGTAAGATGGTTCACAGGACAGGACAAGACAGACAAGGGCACGCATACGCACAGACATCAAGCGGGACCCCCGAAGGGGTAACATAGACATCCACTCCAGGGAAAAGGGCAGGCAAATGAAAGAGGATAAATACACAAAGGAGGGAGAAAAAGGGACTGGACACACTAGATAAATCAGGCAGGAATAAGGTCAGGATAAAGGGCACTCAACGGTCAGATCACTAGGCAAGAGCACTAGGCACACGATATAGCAGACTACAGCACTGTGGAACAGAAGCTATAATCGGCGCCAAGTACTGGGAGAAGAAGATTCAAATAGAGGCTGCTGGTCACTGATTGGCCAGCAGCCAGAACGGGGAAGGACAGAAAGCGAGAAGACAGCGCGTGCGCCCGCCGGCAACCTGCCACGTGGGTTTGTTTACATGCCGCTGGCGGCATGTGCGGGCGCGCTCCAACAGGAGGACGGCAGCGACGGGATCCGGAGGTAAGTGCAGATCGCGCCACTCTAGCAGCAGCACGTAACATTAGTCTTGTCCGTCTTGTTAATCCCTTCTCGTCCATGGTCTCTGTTGTTCGTTCCTCGTTGTTTGTCACTGGTCAGTCTCTTCTGACTGAGTCTATTTCCCGCTACTTACTCTTTCTTGCTCAAAGCTTTCCCGTTTCCTACTTTAACTCCTCCTTCCTCTCCTGTGCGTTACTCCAGGGGCCGCAAATTGCACGTTTTCTTGCAGCCCAGACTATCCCCATCATTAGAGGCTCTAGTGAGGCCTCCGTCTGCTTCACTTCAGGCTGAAACAGATGTCAAGGCCAACCTTCCGGATTGCTTCTCCGGAGATCGAGCTCAATTTCTCCTCTTCAAAGAGTTGTACTGCAAGTGTGCTGCAAGTTGTACTTCGAGCTCAGGCCAAATGCCTCTGGTACTGAGCTCCAGAGGGTAGGATTGATTATCTTGGGCGTTCAGTCTGTCTTCTCAGGAAGTCTTCTTTGAGGCTTTTGGACTGTTGTATAATGACCCGGACCACCTGGCCACGGCAGAGACCAATCTACGAACCCTACGCCAGGGAAGAAGGTCTGCGGAAGATTACTGTGCCGAGTTCCAACGTTGGGCTCATGACGCTGGGTGGAATGATCCTGCATTACGCAGTCAGTTCCGCGTAGGGCTTTTGGAACAAGTCAAAGATTCACTGGTACAGTTTCCCCCGGACCAGAGTCTGGACGACCTTATGTGCCTCTCCATCAAAGTGAATCGTCGCCTGAAGGAACACTGTGTGGAAAGGGACTCTTCTACTTCATTTTCCACTGTCCATTTTCCCACCGACACTACCATCATTGAGGAACCCATGCAGATAGGCTCCTACCGCCTGACCAAGCAGGAAAAGACTCGGCGATGGACCCTGGGGCTGTGCCTCTATTGTGGTGGGAAGGCTCTTCGGGCAGACAACTGCCCCAACAAGACCACCCGGTCGGGAAACTCTTAACCCAGATGGAGATTGAAGGGCTCTGCCTGGGTGTTCACCTCATATCTACTAAGAATTCCCTTCTTGTCCCAGCTCACCTGCTGGTCAGTGACCAAGAGGTCGATGTTCCCGCATTCATCGACAGTGGCGCTGCCGGGAATTTTATTGACATTGATTTCACCCAGTCTCTGGGACTTGAAACCAAGCCCGTCTCCTCTCCGGTAACTGTAAGAGAATGGGAAGAGAAAAGCGCTGAGCTGTGTGACTGGTAAGTAGGCAGGGAAGATCAAACCTGATGTACACAATAATTCAATACAATATAAATCCTAAAAAGTTCCCTGATTCATAAAACATATAAGTATATAAGTATATAGGTATGTTCAATATAAAGCGGCATACAGATGGTCTCTAGAGATAAGCTGATGTGTCTCTTTAAAGAATAAAATAAGCAGATAAATACATTTCTTCAAAATAAACATTCTCCAATATGTCTCTCAAACAATATATGAATAGTCCTCAAAAATCCTCAAAGGTGTAATAAGTGCAGTTCTACTGCCATTTGCAATGATCTTTTTCATGGGCATCCACAACATATAAGAAAAACAGGAGAGACATGATTAATTACCATCCAGGTGCAATGTAACAAAGGGAAATCAGCCCACTAGTTAAATGGTAAACAAAGATACATTTTACTAGGATGAATAAAAGCTCACAAAAACATTTATACATGAATCATGAAAGTCCCAGAACAAAGTTTGCGTACCCCTAATGTCCGAGTGGAGAGATCAGATGGTCCTTTGCTCAATACCGCTGGGACATCCAAAACGGCTGTAAACAATGGCAAACAGGTCCTCCACGCTGGAAACAGGAAAATAGCATCTTGCGATCCGGGTGTCTCTCCTACCGCTGGTCACTTTACGCGTTTCGGGCTCCGCCATTTTTCAAAAGTGACTTGGTGCATTTATGTCCTTCCTTTATAGTATCAGCGGAGTCCCACTGGTGTATGCGTGTGTGCCCTGGTTTGTCTGTTAGTCTTGTCCATCTTGTTAATCCCTTCTCGTTGATTGGTCTCTGTTATTCATTCCTCGTTGTTTGTCACTGGTCAGTCTCTTCTGACCCAGTATATTTCCTGCTACTTACTCTTTCTTGCTCCAGGCTTTCCTGTTTCCTACTTTAACTCCTCCTTCCTCCCGGGCGTTACTCCAGGGGCCGCGACCTATGGGTTTTCTTGCAGCCCAGACTATCCCCATCATTAGAGGCTCTAGTGAAGACCAGATTGCCGTTAGACTCCGCGCCCTTGGCGCTGCGTCCGTCTTGCCCAGAACCTGCTCGGCCACCGCTAGTTACCAGGAAGTCCTGACATACCAAGTCCTGCTTACTTCTGCCCACCGGTACCGTAACAATAATATACCCCATCTAGTAATAAGTGGATGCAGAGTACTGATTTTTTTACTATTTTCCATGCAGTCAGTTCAGCAGTGGGCAGTCCTTAGTATTACAAAATACAGACCGGCATTGGAATATTTTAAAGTTTTCCATTTATTGAGTTATCCAGAAATGACACCTGCTAGTTGGACCAATATTTTGTCATGTTACCCTGTATGTGGTTGTCTGTATTAAATAAAAAAAGATTTATTTTTAAAAAGTCTCTCTTAATGCTTCTCAGAGCAACATAGCAGGGAATATGACACATTGATGTCAGTTGAGGATTCATCTGATTGAGGAGAGACAGATACTGGAGAAGATGGCCAAAAAAATCATTTACATTAGTGAACCAATGGTGGGACTTAACACCACGAGGACAGTACGTCCTAAACCTAGGCATAGGAGACGATTTGCATCAAGAGTTCCATGCCTCCCCACGATTTATGAAGGGGTCACCTGGTATAACATCAGGAATGCGTCTTCCCTGTATCAGAAATTGAGAACAGACACATCGATATGCCAACGCCTCCTAACGATCTCTGAAGGAATGGCGTTGGAGCTGAAGAAGAAACTTCAGAACAAACAAATGGATTTGGGGCATAGTCAGCAAAGTGCAAGATATGTCCATCAATGTACTAACTATTGAAGGAAGATTCTCTTGCTGAAGAGAAAATTTAATTCTAAGATAATGTTGTTAATAGTTTCATTATAGTTATATTAGTTTTGAAATAGAGTAGATTTTTATAGCATAGAGTGTGTGCTGCATATTTTTTTTCAGATTTTGACTTATTTTCTAAAAAGTATTATAAAAAAGGTCTGAAATGTGTATAACAGAAATATATATGCTCATTGATGTGCTAAAACACAACTATACTGCCGAAAAGAATACGTGAATGTTGCCATAGCAACCATTCAAATTCTAGCTGACATTATTTAGTATGTAATAGAAAGTGAGAGCTAGAATCTGATTTTCATTTTCTGCAGTTTAGTAATTCTAGCCAGAAATATATTTAAAACAATCAGATCACATGATTCAGTCTTGAATGCCTGCTATATTAGGTATTCCCCGTTTATGGTGACATTTTATTTATATATTACTTATTAACAGGTTTTTATTTAGCACTATCAGATTATGTAGCGCTTTACAGAGAATATTTCACATTAGTCCATGCCTCATTGGAGCTATGTTTTAAGTTCCTTAACACAGACACACACACACACACGCACACACACACACGCACACACACACACACACACACGATAATTTATTCAGCAGCCAATTAAAATCTCAAAGAATACATTTATTTGAGCTCTTATGTATTTTAAAGACAGTGGGCCGGATCCTGACCTACACGTGCCTTCCGGGGTGCGTGGTCATTATAGCCATTGTTGTAGTGGGGAGTTCACGCCCCCTGCACTACCCGCTCTCAGTAGTAAATCTGGACACCTAAGTCTGCGGTCTTACAGCCACATACCTGGTTGTAACGGGTCTTCCCCCGCCCCGTCCCCTCATTTACATGTCGATCTCCGCCTTCACAGGGGATATACGACTGTCGTAAAAGGGGGACAGCCCCTTTTCCGTAACAGCCGGTATATGTAACGTACGTTATGCACGCCGACCATTACGGCATCGTAAGAAGGTTGTGCGCATGCGATGTACATAATTCATACGAACCCGAGAATTGAGCCCAGCGTTTGTTGCACAGGTCTTTATTACTGTAGTTACTGGGTCTTTTATGTCCTGTCAGCTGTACACCATCTACTTGTGAGAACACATTTCTTGTATCACTGCAAGGTAAAAGTAATAGCCCCTCATTTCCCTATGTCATTATACATTCACTCGGTGTGCTGGCAGTTCCAATTCCAAGTACAGTAACCTTACACCTGTCATACTTCAAAATACACCACTCAAAGTATGAGTGGAAAAACAGTGAGGGAAAAGTAAAATTGCCAACCACCCGCAGTGACAAGGACCAGTTGGATGCCTGGTTTTTCACAACCTGGGGCCAGATCGCACAAGGTCTGTACGGCCGTCATCGTAGCAGGGAGTGCACACCCCGTGTGACTCCCCGCTGGCGGGCGCAAATTTGGACAAGTAATTCCTACCCTAAAGTTTACGATCAGCTAGGCCGCCTAGCTGATCGTAACAGGGCTGTCCCTGCCCTGTGCCCTAATTTGCATGCCTATCTCCGCCTTTATGGCAGAGACACAGCATGCGTAAAAGGGGGGGAAGCGCCCTTTTCGTAACAGCCATCGGTCGTAACTAAAAATGGATGGGGGGGAAGCATTCTTATCTTACAGTGTGGGTGTGATTACCCACTAACATACGGATCAGCACCCGGGCGGACTGATCATCCGCAAGTGTGACTTAAGGCTGCTTTATAGTAGCAAAAGTCACACAATATCCACATGAGAGAGGGCAGTGACAGGGGGAGAACTCTTTTCCCTGCAGAAAGAAACACCCTGCACATACAGAAAACGTGTGGATCCCTCCTCTATGTTTCTGATTTAATTTTCCTTATTGTAATATCTGCTTTTCTTTGCTTCCATTAACATACTTATCTACTAAGTTTTTCCTTTCTGATTAAATGAAAACATTCTATAGGCTCTTATAGTTTATTAATCTACCACCCTGTCTGCCACGGCTGTGCCACGATAGATCTACGATATTCTCTTATACTGCTCGGTGTTTGTGCTGCTCTGTCTCTTAGTGCAGCTTTTAATCAATGCTGGTGAATACTGAGGAAAACAATATTGTGCGCTGTGTAGTCTGTTTTTACTGGAAATTTATATCATTGATGTTAATGATGCTGCGTTCACATTGCCACTGCCTAAAAAGCCAGCTTTTTAGGCAGTGGGCAAAATGTAGAAAATTTTAGCCTGGTGCGTTCAGACTGCGCTGAAAACACCGGCTTTTTTTTTTTTTTTTTTTTTCCTGGTGCGTTCAGACTGCGCTGAAAACACCGGCTTTTTTTTTTCTTGCTTTTTTTTGTTTTTTTTTACAAGCCGGCAGCTATTTAAATAGCCGGCTTTTCAGCGCAGTGTGAACGGGTGAAGCCGGCTTTTAAAAAAGCCGACAAGAACCCTTCTTTTTAGCCGGGTCTAAGACCTTCACCGTTCACATTGCCAGAAAAAGCTGGGGTTTTCATGAAAGCCGGCAATTTCATGAAAACCCCGGCTTTTTCATGGTAATCTGAACGGGGTATAATACTGTAGGAGCAAAAAACACATACACATTACATGATTTTAGTGGTTTTCTATTTTTTTTTAAAGAAAACCAAAACACTGGGGACACTGCTAATTTCTAATATCTTCTAATTGTGCAGACATCTGTGGACTCAATTGGAACACAAGTTGTCATGGATGTCCAACACTTCATTAGTTTCCGACAGGGGGGAGGGGCCAGCTGCACTTACAGGTGGACATTTTACAATGTAGAATATAGGCATGTTATCGGACTGAGGCAGAGGAGGCCCTAGGATTTTAGATTCCACTGTATAGAATAATAAAAATCACAGAAGAAAATGTCTGTGTAGGGTTTGCTGTTCAGTAAAATGAATTGATCAAATGACAAAGTTCTTTTGAAGGCAATTTATTACATATAAATAACCACACAATAGAGTGTCTATATATAGCACAATAAGAACAACATTAAATACTTTAAAGCATTAAAGCTTTAAATATTAAAGCACACCACTTCTGTTCACTGAACATAACAGGAACTCTTAAAAATAAGAAATAAACATCAACACTGATTTTTTTTTCTGTGTCTTTACAGCAGGACCTTTCTGCACTTCAATAAGTGCACTGTGATCAAGATCATTAGGCACATTGTTTTTTTTTATAGATAACACAGCAAGTAAACTTAGTGCCAGATTTACTAAGCTGCGGGAAAGAAGAAATAGAGATGTTGCTAATAGCAACCACTCAGATTCTAGCTATCACTTTTTTATTACATACTAGAAATATCAGCTAGAATTTGATTGGCTGCTATGGGCAACATCTCCATTTTACCTTTCCCGCAGCTTAGTAAATTTGGCCCTTAGTCTTTCTTACCCCTTGGCTGAGGCCAAGGGCGAAACTATAGGGGGTGCAATGGGTGCAATTGCTATGGGGCCTGGAGGCTTAGGGGGCCTGGCAATCACACTCACCTTTACCTGTGTTGGCGTTGCCTTGTTCTTAAGCAGTGCTGTGGAGTCTGTCTCTGCAGTTCTGCAACAGAGCATCACGGTGGATGGACAGCTTATCACCATGATTCTATAGCAGCACTGCAGAGAGATTCCACAGTCCTCTTGAATCTAATTAAGTAAATCAGCTCCAACTCGTCTATCATTCTTTGCAATGGAGTTGACATAATGAGGAGTCACCAGGCGCCATTTCAGGACTCAAGAGACTGCTGGCTGCTTACTGTAGTTGTTCCTTTGAGGTAATTTAGGAGGTTTATATCTATGGCGGAGAACTGAGTTGGGGGCCTCTACAGAATTCTGCTATGGGGCCCACAAATTTCTAGTTACACCCCTATACTGGACTGATTCATTAGAATGATAACCATCAGACCAGAAACAATCAGACCAGAAACGCACCTGCCCTATATTAGGTTTGGCTAGTCTGATGGCGCAGCGTGAGATTATTGGGCAGACTTTTGGATCATTTGGTCAGAAACCCGGTCAGCATTACTGACACTCACAGTAATCAGCATGTCATGTGCAGGCACAGGGGGTGAATGTTATAGCACACAGCAATGTGAATAAATAATTCAAAGACTAAATGATAGATATTGTGGCAGACTGAGAGGCAGACACGTAATTTGAAGGTTAATCCCCTAGGTGTAAACCTCTCACTACCTAGGAAATAGAGGCCTGGCTAGTTAAACCTTCCATACCCAGGGCTGTCTTAATGACTGGGCAGTTTGGGCTAGTGCCCAAGGGCCCAACACACCAAGGGGCCCTTTACCCCTGTCCAACCCTAAAGCTTTTTCAGCCTCCGCTGCAGCCTATGCAGAGTTACATTTTCTGTTGTGAATATGGGGTGGATGGAAGTTAGAAGTGCTGATAATGTTTCTGAATGTAGTTCTACGTGGGCTGTAGCAGAGGCTGAAAATACCTTTTGCAGATGGACCAGGACCGGCCGCCAGCATGACCGCAGCGCAGCCCCGCAGGGGACAAAGAAGCCATGGAGGACAACAGGGTAAGAAGATTTTTTTTACAGGCTGGCTGAGTAGGGAAAAAAGGAAGAAGGGGCACTACATGGCCAGTGGGGGCAGGGCAGGGGAATCATAGGGGCACAGAGTCTGGAGGATGTGGCAGGCAGCAGGCTGTCAGCAGATGCTCAGAGGGGGGTAGGGGGCCCCTGTACATTGCTTTGCCCAGGGTCTACAATTCTATTAAGACAGCCCTGTCCATACCTAGTAGTTGATGGCTCCAATAGTTTGCTAGTGAGAAGCTTGTTATTGTGCTGTATAAATTTAACTTTAAACCAGCATTTCAGTATTGACTAGCTGTTTCACACCCTATTTAGCCTTAGCTATGCAATTTTATACCAGTCTATGACCCAGCTTCCTAAAAACAGCCAACCCTTTCTATACATAGATCTGTACTTTATCCCTTTCACATAACCTTGTTTTCCCATTCTCCAAGCTATATGACAAGTTGTCACAATTTAAAAAAAATAATATTGCACTAGATCCAGGTTTACTATAAGGGTAAAAAAATTATGATTGCTAGGATGATTAAACTGCCATGTTGGTAAGCAGCACATATACGCAAACGCCGCTATACCTAATCTGGAGAATTCCATCCTGGTAAAAATTCCAAGGGCAGGATGGGAGATTTCAGCAATTGGACGAGCTTCTGCTCTGTAGGAGGACTGAGGTGTGTAAAAAGAGCAGTAAGAGGCGATCTTACGTGAGCTTGGTGCAGAAATCTTAAGGTAATATACAGCGATCACTACTTGCCTGTATGGGAGATGGGATCTGCCATTGGATCTTCATGTGGCAATGGCAGTCTGGATCCAATCCATAGATTAATACTGCCCAGAATGTCCAGCGCTTAGCAGATGGAAACCCAATACTAGCAACAAGCAACGAGTTATAAAATACAGCTCAATCAGATACCGTTGGGGTATCCCATTTCGACTACTACTCTGGCATCAATATAGATATATCAGTGCTACTACCTTATCAGAAGGTCACAACCTCCTTCGACAACTGGATTTGGCTCCCGGCCCCTCACCAGCTGTTTCACAGCCTGACGGTCCTGGACTTTCTGCTCCGACCCCCAGGCGACCTCCACCTTGTGAATGGTACTCCATCCCTAGAAGCATCAGATCAAGACCCCTGGAGTGACGTCCTCGTCTGGTCTC
>WWET01000629.1:259084-273308 GCA_011038615.1 Limnodynastes dumerilii
AAAGCACTACAAACAAGGTAATTTGTAGAACAATTCAGTTTAAATGAAGAAACCATAACTGCTGCACAATTGTGACCTTGGTAAAATCTTGTGACTAAATTACAAGCAAACTAAGGTTAGGTGAGTTGCACAGAACAATCCAATAAAGCAGAACCTGATTTTAATGTTAACACTAGGAAAAGTAAAGTGTGAAAATATAATAAAAACCTGCATTACCAATTACTTACAATATATTGCACTTAGACAGCCGTTTTTTTATTACTGTGCCCCATATATTTATTGTTTGCAAATGGAGATAACCTGACCTGACAGCTATCGTTATCTCAGCCTCAGCATTGGTCTCACAAACCATTTGGGAAATTTTTTCTCCTATGCCTGTACTTTTCTCGTTCTCAAATTCCCCCTATTATTTCTCCATTTTTCTCCCACGACTCACTGCCCTCTTACAACACTCTTACAACACTCCTTTCCTTCCCTATTTTTATGCTTGATGTGGTATTCAAAAGTGTTGTGAATAAACAGACAATTTTCTGAGTTTAGTCATTTTTTTTGACTGTCATAAGTGTTAATGTTTTATCATGATACAATAATACTGTATTTGCTATTCTGGCAGTCATACTACTAGCTATATAGTCCGAAACAGAGGAATATTAAACTCTATGGGACCTAGATGTAGCATGCTGAAATATTTATTGACATACTACGTAAATTATGCTCAAAGTTTATTCCATAGGGTACTGACAGAAAAGGGTGTGTATAGGTGTGTGTGTATGTGTGCGTGTGTATACACCCATTTAGGATTGGATCCAAACGTCCTTCAAGGGGGCATTTTTGAACCACTAAGATCCTCTGGATCCAGAATTCTGTACCGCTGAAACTACAATGGCGAGGTTGGACGTCTCACAAAGCAAAAGCGCTTATGCTCTCTGAGAGGATGGAGGCATGTAAACATTACAGTAAGGGCTGGCTATAGCCCTTGCATACTATCCAGACTCCCACACTGTCCTCATTTTATGTAGAGACCCCCTCACCTATAAAGATGTCTGCATGCGATGGGAATTTGGTAGTTAATTACTCTCTCAAAGACTTTTACTTCTGCCATCTTAGATCTGCTTCTATACCTTACTCCATCTCTCTGACCACTCCTCATTGCATACCTCCCAACATTTGAGAATTCAAAAGAGGGACAAAATTTTGCGGCCTGGTAGAAGGTTGTGTCTTTTACCACCCAGTGGGCGTGTTGGGGAAAGTGGGTGTGTCTTACACCGCCCAGACCAGCGGGTCTAGTGACTGCAACTTTTATTTGACAACCATCCATATGTCTGCCTCTTATTATTAGGCCTGCCATCCATATATCTTTATTATTTTTTCCAGGATTCATATGTCCAGCCTCCATATCTACCCCTTTATTTGTCCTACCTCCACCACTCATACCAATTCCTCTGAAGAAATCCCTTAGCCGGATTAAACGCGTTAGCTTTTTACTTGTTTCTTCTTGACCGTGACCTCACTGCCAATATTATCTATCTTTTTACTGCTGATTTGATCCTTAGCTTCCAGACCATCAATGCCAGCTGAGTATCGGAGTAGCGGGAACTACAGCGTGCACTTCATAGTGCAGCTGTTAATCTCCAGGGAGAGAATCCGAAAGGTGGGGGAAACCCTCACCTAACATCAGCGCAAGTATCAATAATTATGAACGCTCCCCCCTCCGAGCCTAATACAGGGACTCCGGAGTGGTACTACATCAGAGGAGCCTTTGCAGCATACTAGGAAAAACAGCTCTCCCCTACTATCAAACACCCGCTACCCGTACCGACTCGAATCATCTTCTGGAGTGCAAGCTACAAAGGGTCAACTCAAAATTTGAAAGCAAAGATCGCTATCCTCAGTCCAATCTCAATGGCAATTAATCACGGTTGGACACAGGGACGCCCACCTCCGCCGCCTGATCCTCCTACGGTATAGGAATCACTGCTGCCGTTAACAGATAAGTGTCTGTCTATTATTTTAAGAGGCAACATATATGAGTTTGTATTATCATTGGACACCTCTCTAATACCTCTACCTATAGGCAGCTTAATCAACGTGTCCCACTCCTATCTGTCTCCACAATGGGAGCCGAGTAGAACCACATAGATTCATAGCGGGACTTATCAAGATCAGATTTGGACCATCGTCCAATCCAGCCCACCAGGGCTATAGTCAACTTCAATTTATAAACATATTTATAATACCCAAGCTTACCCTAGTATTGGCAGTGCTTATATATATATATATATATTTGTTTTAATTCATTATATATATCATTTCTTATCTTTTCTGGTATCAGAATTTTTGAATAAATTGTTATTAACTGTTATTTGTGTATATCTATTGCTGTATGATTCAGTGGAAGGTTGTGATCTATACTTAAGTGTGCTAACCACAATATAGTAGGGCCAGACCAATAGATCTGTTGGTTAAAGGGCTAGTGGTTGACAGCGCTGGTGTTTTCTTTTTTGTATTGTCCTACCTCCATGTCTGCTAATTTTTATTATTATGTCCAGCCTCCATATGTCTCCTCTCTGTTTATTTGTCCAGTCTTCATGTCTGCCCCTTATTATTATGTCCAGCCTCCATATCTGCCTTTATATTATTTGTCCAGCCTCACTGTCTTCTCCTTGTAATGTCCAGCCTCCATGTCTTCCCCTTAATATTATGTCCAGCCCCCACATCTGCCCCTTATAATGTCCAGCCTCCATATCTGCCCCTTGTAATGTCCAGCCTCCATGTGTGCCTCTTTATTATTTGTCCAGCCTCCATGTGTGCCCCATATAATATCCAACCTCCATATCTGCCTCTTTATTATTTGTCCAGCTTCCATGTCTGCCCCTTGTTATGTCCAGCCTCCATGTCTGCCCTTTATGTCCAGCCCCATGTCTGCCCCTTATGTCCAGCCTCCACTGTCTACCCCTTTTAATGCCCAGCCTCCATTATCTACCCCTTTAAATGTCCAGCCTCCATTGTCTGCCCCTTTAAATGTGAACCCTCCTGTGTCTGCCCCTTAAAATGTCCAGCCTCCTTTGTCTGACCCTTTAAATGTCCAACCTCCATTGTTTGCCCCTTTAAATGTCCAACCTCCATTGTCTGCCCCTTATGTCCAGCCACCATTGTCTACCCTTTAAATGTCCAGCCTCCATGATCTGCCCTTATGTTCAGCCTCCATTGTCTTCCTATGTCCAGCCTCCATTTGCCATTATATCCAGCCTCCATTGTCTGCCCCTTATGTCCAGCCTCCATTGTCTGCCACTTATGTCCAGCCTCCATTGTCTACCCCTTATGTCCAGCCTCCATTGTCTACCCTTTAAATGTCCAGCCTCCATGATATACCCCTTATGTCCAGCCTCCATGTGTGCCCCTTATGTCCAGCCTCCATGGTCTGCCCCTTATGTCCAGCCTCCAATTCCACTTATATCCAGCCTCCATTGTCTGCCCCTTATTTCCAGCCTCCATTGTCTGCACCTTATGTCCAGCCTCCATTGTCTGCCCCTTATTTCCAGCCTCTGTTACTTACCCTTGATGATTTCTCCTTCCTCCGCGGCGCTCCCTCTCGCTGAAGCTCCCTGGTCTCCTCTGCTGCAGTCACGTGGTGCGGTAGTGGTAATACAGGGTTCCTACGGGAGCCCTGTAGGACGAAATCTGTTTCTAGAATGGCAGTGAGCACATTCAGTCACTGCTATTCACATTAACAGGTTTGGCCTGTACTGTGCAGTGCAAAGCCCATATACAGCGGCACAAGCTTTACAAAAAAAAAACACAACTTTGTCCACAGAGTCTGATCTCTTGGGACAAGTTGTGAGGCAGACGGGACAGTGGGACAGTCCCCCGAAAGCGGGACTGTTCCGCTGGAATTGTACACTTGGGAGGTATGTCATTGTGACCTACATGACTTCACATTTGTGCCAGCCAAGCTACTGAATATCCCTTCTTCAAAATATCAACATAATAATATGAGGTACATTGAAGTCCTAAGGTCTCCTAATTTGTGTCTCGAGTATGGGAGAAGGATAGAACTTGGGGTATGTTTTAAAAGATGTGGGTATTCTTTACAGCTGTGAGAAAAAAAATGTGTTGAGATGTGACTGTGGTTTCAGCTGCCCTGTGTATGTGCTTTTCAGGAAAAAATAGGACACCTTAGAACTTGAATGTATTCCTAATAATAATATTAATAATAATAATTCATTGTCATTTGGACAGTGTTAATAAATAATAAATAAATGGTTGTAAAATCTATCAGTGGGCGCAGGGTGAACAGATGCAGGAACCTTGAAATAAAAAAGCGCTGGTCATTCATTATTAATGAGTTTTGGAGTGTACAGGAGAGGAATGCTTATTTTTCAAGTCACAACAATAAACATTGGGATAAGTAGAACAGATAAGGTAAATATTTCCATAAGAGCACAGTATGGCTGGAAGGAGAGGCTAGGAGATTGGATGAATATCTGCAATGTAACATGACACAAAACCTCTGGGCAAAGAGAAAAATTCATGTCTTGTCATGTGGAATTGAAAAGTCTGCAGGACACAATGTTGGAGCACACAAAATCAATATACATAAATAATAACCATAAAATTTACCTTTTAACATCTTCAGTTGCTGGCACATCTGAAAAAAATAATAATAAACAAATATAGGTAATATTTGTCATTATTCTATTTATACCATAAGAACAGAAATGTAGTTACTGCAAAAATCTGTACATGAATAACAATGGGCCTGATCCAGACTTAAGGTCGTTTTATGTACGCAAGCAAGCCCATGTTACACACTACTGAGTATAATGCACTCCCCCTGACACCCCCCATCGCACGCACGTAACTTAGCTGACTTACATGTTCAGAACCCTACCTTAACTTTTCCTTACGTATCTCCGCGTTCCCACAGCCAGATTTACGCATACAGCATCTGTAAATTGGCTGTCGTTATAAAGTCTGGATCAGGCCCAATGTTCTGTCTCATAATTTTAAGCAGAAAATACACCCTAGGACATGCTAAACTGGTAAACTTTTTTGCTTTTTCAATACGGTTCTTGTAGACACTAAGAAAAGGAAAATAGTAAATATAAATGAACACAGTGTTGCCTTGCCATACAATACCAGCTCAGCACAGTACCATGCAGATGTTTGTTCAGCTATGAATGTGAAATACCGTATTTCCCTATGTAAAAGACACTCCCTTGTATAAGACGCACCCCATTTTTGGAGGCTAAATGAAAAAAAAAAATTTAAATGTATTTTTAAAATATTATTTTTAGCATTACTTAATTAAAAATGGGGTGCATCTTATACAAGGGATCAGGGGATGCAACACTAAACTTACCTTTGCTGTCCCTCCAGTGGTCCCTGGATCACTGGAGGGACAGCAAAGGTAAGTTCAGTGTTGCATCCCCTGTATAAGACGCACCTGATTTTGAGACCCATTTTTTGTCTAAAAAAGGTGCGTCTTATACATGGGGAAATACGGTAGTTTTATGTAAAACTGCATACATATATTAATACACAGATCAGGTGTGCTAATATAATCAGTGTTAACTGAAGTACCAAAGGGAATTAAATGTTTCTTCATTGTTCAACAAATATGTTTTTTCATAAACCCCAGGTCTTCTATGCAGACCACCAAAATAAGAACTTTCTTTGAACAGACCAGAATTTGCCTATTGATACAAGACAGTGAAGGAGAAACTTCACGGTGTAGTAAGGTCTTTAATGAATAAAATCACCGGCACTGTGTAACAATAAGTAGAAACTTTCAACAGCAACCTAAAGCCTTGTGCAGATCTTAGTTATATCACCATCTTGGGGAAAGCTGGCGATCTGTATTCAGATCAGTCTCTGCAATGTTAATAGTATCTAGGAATTTAGGAAGTGGTAACACTAACATCAGCAACATATGAAACGTGGACAAAGGAAGCGATCAGCACATCTTCAACCCTACAGGACGATCAGTTCCTATTTCCACTGAGTTTGATAAATAGCATGCAATTATACATAGAGAAGAGGATCCAAGAACTGCTGCTAAGTATTGTATCAACAACATATACTGACTATATCAAAAGACTCTCCCTCCAATATGTGAGAGCTGAACTGATAAAATGTCCAGTGCCGCTCATATATACATTCATTTAGTAGGTCATGTTAGAAATATCTTAATAGGGCTTCAAATAGTAATATCCATGAGGCAATATCAATGGCATTTGTAGAGAGCATCAAAGACAGAGGACCGTATTCACACTTAAGAGTTAGGTGTGGACAGACCCGCACCTAACACTCTTCCAGCCCCTAACCCGCCCCCCGTTTTTAGGTACCTTGTGGCACTTATGAGTGCCACAGGGCTACCCTATCTAACCGTGCAGAGTTTCCTCCGCACGGATATTGCCTCTCCCCTCCCCCTTCTTCCTAATCACTCCCCGAGGCGGCGTAATGCCGCCTCGTTCTACTTAGACTACTCCGAGGCAGTCTTTAAAGACCACACAGAGGCAATATATGCACCAAACTGGTTGGTAGATTGCGTAAATGACCTACTACGCATGCTTGGTAGGTCATTTACTAAATATATGCACTTAAGACGCAAAAGCATGTGAATACAGACCAGAGTCCATAGTATGGATGAAGGTATGAGCACAATCCACATAGCAGTATGGTGAGCACTTGTGAACATGGCACTATATGAATATGGATTAATGGTATTATTAAAAAATAAAAAAATCTCCTCAATACCATATAGAATGTTTCTTGCAATATATTAGGCCCCTTAATAACTGCAGATCATGGTTTAAATTCCACAGCCTACCTGAGTATTGTTTCTCCACATGCCCCTTTATCATCTGCTGGTAGTATATTTATAAACAATGCTCAGCACTCATAGACTAAGTGCTGAGCGCTGTCTAAGCTTCCAGTCGTTGACAGCTTAGAGATGTCGTTTCTGGCTGGTTCTCTGTGAGTGAGGGTGGGTGTTTGCCAGGAGTTCCCCTCTCCTCCAGGCCTCCTACATTCACGGGAGTCACGTCACTGACCACAGTCTATCTATTTTCTAAAGGTTACTTCCAGAAGGATAACATAGTCACAAAGCACACATCGGGCCAGATCCAGACCTACGTACGTGAGTCATTTTACGCTAGCCATTGACATAAAATTGGCCATTAGTATTTACTGCGCATGCGCGCGGCAGATGTTACACCACGTAACTCTCAACGTACGTCCAATCAGCGTAATTACGAATAAAGGGGCTGGTTAAGCCATATGACACCCGTAGTTACGATTAGTAGGCGGAGTTACTTATGTGAATCCATTACGTACATCAGTACTTACACTTTGAAAGTTAAGGGAGGGTTTGGGCAGCGTAAAACGGCCAAAGTACATACGAGCGAGGGGAGGGCATAGAAAATACACTAGCAGAAATATGCTACGTGATGTAATGTAACAAGCACTTGGGTCTGGATCTACCCCATCATCTCTAGTGGATCCACAAGCATAACAATGGCCTAAACAGTGAACACGTTTAAATTGACAATATTGGTATCTGTTACAAAACGATTTGCAGAATGAATTCACAGGCAGCTAATCTGTACTAACTGACAATTCTGATTTTCCCGAACTTCCAGGGCTTTCAATTGGATCGCGGCTATTTTTGCATTGCGCATAGTTACGAATATAGTATAGGCGTTCCCACTCTGCCTGCTCATCGAGAACTGTATTTACAGACCCGGTGTGAGTTATGTGCGGACAGACCTGCACCTAACTCACCCGTCCTGCCCCCATCCAGCCCCACTTACGAGTGCCAGGGCTACCTTAACAATCCTCCCACTTCTACCTAATCCCTCCCTGAGGCGGAATTACGCCGCCTCCTTCTACCTAAAATACCAAACTGGTACGTAGACTGCGTAAAGGACCTACTACACATACGCAGTAGGTCCTTTACTAAAGATACACACCTAAGAAGCAAATGCTTATTACGTGTGAATCCGGTCCTGAAACTCTTGGGGTCAGATTTACTAAACTGTGGGTTTGGAAAAATGGAGATGTTGCCCATAGCAACCAATCAGATTCTAGCTCTCACTTTCCTACTACATACTAGAGAATGTCATCTAGAATCAGTCATCTTAAATGCTATTGGCAACATCTCCACTTTTCCAAACCCACAGCTTAGTAAATCTGGCCCAAGGAGTATGCTAATGTTTTGCAGGATTAGTATTTCAGGGCTGTCTGGAGTCCATGCCTGTTATATGAATGCACAGATGTGCCAATAGTGCTGCCCTGCGCTTACTGATTCTTCCTATTCCTTTCCATGACTTATGGATATCTATATTCTGCTTTTAGTGATGTTATCATTCTAACATGAAACAAGGTTTCTAAGGAAAGCTTTGAGTTCCTTGCTAAATCCATTACACGAAGGATTCTGACTTTTCATGGACCCTGTTTGAGAAAGGAGTAGCTGCTAAAAGATTAAGGACCGGATTCCGACCGGACCGGATATAGCATATACGTCTGGAGTTTAGCGTTTTTTACTACTACGCAAGACCGCATATACGTAATCTACACAAGGAAAAGATGCGTATATGCTATACATTCGGTAGACTGATTTTGGTCCTAAATCAGAATTCAGCAAATATCTAAAGTGATCTACCAGAATCTACTACACAGGTTACAGCCTGACTTCCTAACAAGGTGTATGGCTGTGAATAGGCAGGTAAATATGTTCACTGTGCATGCCCCAGCTTCCAAACACATATTACAACTTCATTATTCACGACTTTAAGCCACAGAATGTATATGTATGTTTGGGTGTAGCAATTAAAACTTTGTTATGTGACTCATTTAATTTCATTGCTTCACTCACAAGCAGAGATCTCTACACCCTAGGCTGCTCTTGTCGTCTTGTGGCAGAGAATTTAGAAATGAGGCTCAGATCATATAGACCTTCCTTAAAGTGCAAGTGTCCCATAAGAAGCACAGGCCCTCACCAGTGAAATGGATCAATACTAAAACTAGTATTGCTGCTCTAAGGGAATATGCAATCTAATGCAATTACATCCTTACTAATACATAGAAACATAGAAAGTGACGGCAGCTAAGAGCCACATGGCCCATCTAGTCTGCCCAATACATTTTATTAAGTGGTAAATTGCTCATATCTGTAACCTAATGTAGCCAAATATAAATTTAAACGTGTCAAAATTTTACAGGAAAAGATTGGTGTTGCTCTGATCCTATTTGGGCAGAGACATATCAATTATCTCTGTGAGTCTATCAGTCCTTGAGACACAATGGGCTCTATTTACATCCATCGTTTTTAGGTGATAATGGTAGTTTTCACTTGAAAACGTTCATTATCACCTAAAACAATGCTTTTTTTCATTTACAAAAGGGGCATCGCTGTGGAAATCTGTTGTTTCCATGACAATGCTCTGATACTCTGATACTCAGAAATTATCATTCCGCTCTGAAGGATAAGACAACACCATCTCAGGATGGCGTTACTGCATTTATCCCAGCGATCTCCCCATATTTCCCCCTTTTCCTCCCCATAATATCCCCCATAATATCTGGTAGGAGAGGGGGAGACCGCTGGGATAAACCAAGTGTCTAACGTTAAGAAATTAAATTAAAAAAAATTTCCAATTACATTTAAAAAAAAAAAATTAAAATACTAATTAGTGTTAAAAAAATAAAGAAAAAAGAAAAAACAGACCTGTCCGGGAGATGCATCCGGCTCTGAAGATTTCAGAGTCCCGATATGAGGACACAGTGTTTTTCATACCGGGACTTGAAATTTTCAAAGTCTCGCGTTAGAGTCACTGCGCATATGAGGTATGAATGAAGGGACCTGCGATGAGCCCAAAGATCAGATCAGGGCTGGTAAGTATTGGTAAATTTAATGAACGAAGCTGCCAGGCTCACTGCGAGCTGAAGCGGGCCTGGAACAGCTTTGTTCATTATAAAATGAAGCTAATAGCAAACAGAGCCCAATACAGGGTAATTTTCCGGTTCCTGAACTCACAGCAACGTGGTATTATTGGCTGGAATTCAAAGAGTCAAAGAGACACAAGCTTATCAATCAGTCATGTGTGCTTAGCTGGTTACTGCCCTTCCTTTGGAACTTGGTGGTGCTGATTCTCTGGTATTTGCTCCCCTCTTTGTTCCTTCCCCACACATGGCCCATCCGCTCCCAGTGGTGTCCCACCATGTTCCAGGGTCTTCATATACTCGCTCCTTCATCAAGGTTAATCAGTTGTTGGGCTTAGCAGCTCTTGCCCTCTTCCCCTCCCCTCTCGTCGTTTATTCTTTTCCCTCCTCTCTCTTCTTCTTCTTTCTCTCTCTCTCTCTATCCTTTGCCTCTCCTTTCCTCTTTTATTTAGTGTTTATATTGAATAATGGAAAACCATATTTTCATACCATTACTTTCACTACAACATGTATATGCTTTTATCTCTGCATTGACTGTTGCTGTGTTTGTAAATGTTTGCTCCCTGGTTTTCAATAAACAAATAATAAACAGTTCTCTTTCGGATATTCCTATTTCAAATACTTACCAGTTTCTAAATTTTTTCCCAAAATGGGTGAGTATGCCGATCGGCATACTTCACCCATTCACATTCGCAAATTCCCTTTGCCGCTGCAATCGCCGGACCGAGGGAAAGGTGAGTAACTTCTCTGTGCAGGGTAGGGAGGTTTAGGGTCAGGCTGCAGGAGATGGAGGGTTAGGGTCAGGCTGCAGGGAAGGGATAATTAGGGTCAGGCTGCGGGAGATGGTGGGTTAGGGTCGGGCTGCAAGGAGGGGAGGGTTAGGGTAAGGCTGACAGGAAAGGAGGGTTAGGGTAATGGGAAGGGAGGGTTAGGGTTAGAATTGGGGAAATGAGTGGGGGACTATTTTTACTTACTTTTCGGAGCAACGAAAGCTCGGTGCTCCGTGGATCAATTGCTATGCCTCCTATAGGCATATGCAATCGATATAACTTGAAATTTTCAAAGTCCCGCGTTAGAGTCACTGCGCATATGAAGTAAGAATGAAGGGACCTGCGATGAGCCCAAAGATCAGACCTCGCAGGGCTGGTAAGTATTGGTAAATTTAATGAAGCTGCCAGGCTCACTGCGAGCTGAAGCGAGCCTGGAACAGCTTTGTTCATTAAAAAATGAAGCTAATAGCAAATAGAGCCCAATACAGGGTAATTTTCTGGTGGCATTATTGTCCCGAACAACTCTCAGAATCAAGTCACCCTGTCCCATATGGTCCTTCTTTCTAGTTCCTTAACCTCCCGGGTCGGGCTGCAAGGAGGGGAGGGTTAGGGTAAGGCTGCCAGGAAAGGAGGGTTAAGGTAATGGGAGGAGAGGGTTAGGGTTAGATTAGGGAAATGAGTGGGGGACTATTTTTACTTACTTTTCGGAGCAACGAAAGCTCGGTGCTCCGTGGATCAATTGCAATGCCTCCTCGAGGCATATGCATTCGATATAGGGCTGTTCTAACCGGGGACCCACACCCATATGATATATATATAGTAAGACAGGATTGGCAGTGGCACTACTGTGGCCACTGGCCGAAGCATTAGATCCTCTACAGCACTGGTAGGTGGGCTGTGATGTAGAGATTTTCTGTCACTGCTGTGTAGCTACATGTCATGTCATATTACATGACAAACAGTATATGCTTTGATTAATGGGAAAATGACGATCTGTAGTGCAAACCCCAAGGAAAATACATGTGCCAGGTGTGGAAAGGCAGTAGGCATAGGCATCTGAATGGAATACATGGCAGCTGGAGGTTCAATGTAAAGGTGATTATATATGAATGAACCATTTAGAAAATTGCTGAGAAAATAACCAAATGTTATTCACTGGTTGCTGATTACTGAAATTTCTCCAAAACCAGTGACATAGGTAAGATGAGAGAATAACAAGCTTGCATGAAGAAATTAAAGGAAACAAAGCTTCTGGCATAACACTTTAAAGCCATTCCACGGGCAGCGTGTGCCCCTATTGTATGCAGATCAGCATTAATGCATGTGTATGCTCTTTAAGAGCTATTGTTCAGTAGGCTTTCTACTTCAATTGAACTATGACTCAATGAAGGTATTAAATAATTTACTTCCCATTTAGATTACAAGGGAAAAGTATTTATAATAAACATAGACTTAAGGCACTATCTCAAAAATTAGGTTTATTTTTAAATGGTTCATATGTTTAATTACTTTATGCTTTTACTAAAATGGGTCATAGTGCTATTTAAATGGTATTTCTGGGCTGAATTACTATGAAATGACCCCTTGCTCACAGTTATTGTTACACTTAGAGGTAGTTTTATGTCAGTATGACTGAATCATTATTGTTTACACTGTGAATTAAACAGCTCCCTGTTACCCGCATTGACTTCCTACCCCTCCCCACAGCACAGGGAAAACATATAGTGATAGCCAATAAATGACAGGATAATGGCTTATAAAATGCTGCAATTATATGATAAGAGTGCTGAAGAGTGGAAATAGAGTTCAACGACACATTCATAATACACAGATGTAGTTGTGAGAGAGTAATAACAGAGTGGAAAAACTTTGGCATGGTTGCCAACTCTCCCTGAATATCAGGGAGTCTCCCTGAAGAACAGGTAATCTCCCTGACTCCCTGAAGTGTTGGGCAATCTCCCTGATGCTGATCCAGTTACAGAAGTCATTGCTGTATGATGACAGAATTTAGAAATTGTGTCCTATTTCCTTGCATTAAGGTCTATGGAGGTGGCGGATGAAGAAGTCATTGATCTCCTATACCCCGTATGCACAATAAATACTGAAAATATTTATTCAGTGACATTTTAACAATCAATAAATACTGATGCTGCTATTCTTATTGAGAAATAGTGTGCCTAGCAGTGTTAGACACACCCATGGGTGGGGCTATTCATAGGACACACCCCTTTGGCGCAGCCTTGATAGTGCTATCAAAATCTCCCTGATATTCATTTGGAAAAGCAGGCAACTATGATTAATGGCTGAGGGGTAGATTTTGAGGGGTATATATATTTTTTTTTGTAGACTTGTGTAGACATTTGGATTTAACTCTCCTTTGACATGTCCCACAATTCCCTTTGCCCGAGCATGTCATGAGTATTATTGTCTTTCAGTTCCTATGCAGGGCTATTACACATGTCATCTGCTGACGGAAAGCTTTTAGTATATATAAGTAGTAAACAAGTGTAAATAAGCGTTACCTTTTTTATCCTTTTTCCGTCTTTTTCTTTTAACAAAGAAAATAATTATCAGTATTAATATAACCAATATGATGGCTGGAGAAGCATAAAGCAGAATAGTGATTATATCTAATTCAGAATCTTCAGGTGGTATGTCTTCATAATCTGTGTCATTATGAGCTCCATGTGTAGTAGTAAATAACGTTTGCTCTGCATAAGGTGTAGAGGTAGGGTAAGAACTACTTGTCAAATCTAATATGACTGTTGTGTCGATGTTTGGTTGATCATAGTCTGCTTCTTCTGCTAATGCACCTGTGAAGATATTTACAAGGTAAAGGTTTATATTTTACACATTTTTACAAAAGTTCTTCCCACATTCAATAAATTCTAAAGTGAAATCTCCTGCATACATTTAATTCTCTCAATCCGTACAAGGGTTATATTATATATGTCTCTGCATTCAGTAATTATCTATAGGAAAGTCAGCGATGCCACTTGAGCATAATGATTCCATATGATTAAATTGCAAATAACATAAATTACATATAGAAGCATAAGCAGATTAAAAATCAGGGTTATTCAACATAGATATGGTAAATATCAAAAGGTCAACCTTATACCAGCCAGTTGCGAACTGGTTGTAAAATCGATTGCCTCTGCCTCACCAAGGAGAAGCAATCGATCCTCTGAAGAATGAAGATGCAGTGGCGAATGGTGAGTATTAATGTACCCCAACCCTTATCCTAATTCTTACCCTAACCCTCCCTTTCCATTACCCTAACCCTAAGCCTCCTTCTCCATTACCATAACCCTAGCCCTCTCCTCCCCACAGCCTGACTCTAAGACTTCCTTCCCCGCTGCCTAAACCTTTCCTTGCCTAAACTCCTTTCCTTGCAGCCTGACCCGAAGACTCCCTTCCCTGCAGACTAACCCTAAGACTTCCTTCCCTGCAGCCTGACCCTAAGACTCCCTTCCCTGCAGCCTAGGCTTAAAACTGCCTTTCCCTCC
>WWET01000629.1:295495-311430 GCA_011038615.1 Limnodynastes dumerilii
TTTTAGTAATGTAATGTTGCCTTTAGTTATTTACAGGGAATGTCCAGATATATATGGCATATACTAGGACTTATATATTATTGTTGCTCTAATTTGAGCCTCACACAGCCGGAGCACTATATTTATAACATGCTGCAGATAACTGTAACTAAAATAAAAGAATGAAACAAACAGAGTAATAGAATACAGACCCACGAGGCTGACACAGTTCTGACCACAAACAGAAGAGAGACCTTGATGTTTAGGACCGTAAATCTGCTCCAGTTATCGTATTAGTGTAACATGTGCAGATTTTGGTAGCTGTGTGAATATGTCTGAAATAGGCTAAAGAGTTCTACTTATTTTACATTTTATCACAAATACATTTTATTGAGTACACAATAATTGACTTTATAGCACACAACAAATTTTTCAGTTTTTCCATTGTTTGAGGTTTGAACAAATGCACTGAGTGTTTATGAGCAATGCAAATGATCAGGTTGCACTATTTTGGTTTCTGGAATGCCTGTCAATTATATTAACTAAAGTGCTATTGCAATTTTCTCTTCTTCACATTTAGTCATTCTAATGTAAACATCAAAGTTGTCCTGAAAATAATCTTGTTGCAGGTCTTAATGTGCTCAGTCAGACTGCTGTCATCTTCTTATCGCATAATGATAGGCGACTTTGGCAGGTACTTATGGGTGGTAATTATTAGAGAAACAGGCTAAGCAGGAAAAACATTTTTTTTTTTCTTTCTTTTGGAAGGGACAAACTTCTTGGGGATTTCTTATTTTGGGACAGCTGGGCCTGAGTGTTGTCCAGTGGAAACATAAAAGCTAGGAGTGCATGATGACAGAATTAAAGCAGTTACTGGTTAATATTACAATGAACATGTGACTTCGTAAGAATGAAGTTTCATACATGGTAGTGTTTTGTCTATAAAGCTGACCTTGTGCTTTACATTATGAAGATCATTTTTTTATTTAATCTTTATTTTGAGCAAGTAAGTGACATAGCTATTAAAATAGAAATAGGACACTTATGGTGTCAACATTGGCATATAACTATTAAATGTCACAGAGAAAATGTTCTTGGATTGAGAGGATTTGTATGATTTATTGTCCTTTAACATACAGACAGTCAAAGTCTGCCAGTATTACCTGGTCTGCCACATAGGTGGTGGAGAGAAGGGGATGAATCAGGATAGCTTCTATTTTAGAATATTGATGTGTTTAAATCCCAAGCAGGGGAGCTAAAGGTTCTTTTACAGTAAGCCGAGGAGGAAGGCTGAATGCAGAAATGGTATTCAGAACTTTAGTCATTTCTAAGAAAAGAGAACCTCACAAAGGCTTGATGTTTGTCCTTCACAGAGGAGATAATGTCCTCTGGTCATATAATGGTCTGTCCTGGCAAACCTTTCCTGTATTGTGGGTGTAATGGGAAATCTTCAATATGTAGGTGTTATGGCCTCTGTGGAATTGCTTAACCATGTGAAGAGAGGTTTTTTTTTAAGGGATGCTAAGGAAAAAGTAGGAGGAACGCTTACTCCAGTAATTTTTGCAGGAGATTGTGTGGACTGTTTGCCAGAAAGGCTAAAATTTGGGCATTCCCACCAGATGTGTATGATGGGGCCTATTGCATTCACACAGCGCCAGCACTGCACAGAATGAGCTGCGTAAATGAGGAGACGATGGGGAATCCTATACCATCTCAACAAGATCTTATATTGTGTTTCTGACGCTTGGACTTCGTGAGCTAGAGTAGTTGGCTCAAAAGATCTTATCCCAGTCCTCATCACTCAAGGGAAGTTGCAGCTCTTTAACCCAAACATTTACTAATGAGGGGTGTCTGTGTCTGTTAGGAGACTGTAGAGTTGCAGTGTTCTCCCCAGAAAAGTTTGCCAGACGGTTGGTATTAAAAATACCCCCACCGGTTGGGGATAGTGACATATTGTGATGTTTATATTATTAGGCATTTCAGATAGTAACAGTACATATGAAACACATTACAATAGAAAACACTATTGTGTTAGCACATTGTAGGTAGCGGGCTATTGTGCAATAATTCTGGACTGAATCCAGACATTGTTCCCATTGCGGAGCTCCATACTGGCGCTGCACAACTGATAGATAAGTACAGCCTTCAGAGTGCTACTATTCTCCAGCGATCGCTCCCCACAAATACACTCTGCACTAGGTCCAGTCCCCCCCACCCTGATGGGTAACTTCTATGTTTGAGCCTGTATTGGGTAAAAAGTTAACATTGTGGCTTCTTATCTTGTCAAATAAAATAGTGGCATAGGAAATAATGTATGGTGTATGGGGGATTCATATAAGGAGCGTTTGCAGGAGGTATAAATGTTTTGGTAGAACTATTTGGTACACTATAGCTCAGGTTTAAGTTTGGTGTGTGCAAGTAAAGGGGGTATGTTGGCCGAGTAGAAGTTCTACACATCTGGGGTCAGTGTAATTCTTAGATGCTGTAGACCTGTGTGACTCCATTTGAATGGGAAGATGGCTTCCAATCCATCAAAGTTATTCCATAGAACCCGCAGAGACATCGCCGTTGATTATACATAGTTCAATTGGACAGACAACCTACAGTTCAGATTATTGCATTGGGGGTGGGGGAAGATTATAGGGTTGGTGAGAAAAGTAAGGACATCGGACTATATTCACACCTAAGAAGCTTCGGATTCTCAGGTGTGTAGATATTCAAAATGATCTGCTATGGATGCGTAGTAGGTCATTTTACGCAATCTACTACCAGTTAGGTGTGTAGATTGTCTCTGTGCAGTGAGTAGTTAGAAAGAGGCGGCGTAATGCTGCCTCGGGCAGTGTTTGGGTAGAAGTGGGAGGGATTTAGATTAACCTTCTTAAGAAGGAAACTACGCACGGTAAGATAAGGTAGCCCTATGGCACTCTTAAGGTACTGAAACACAGGGGGAGGGTTAGGGGCTGCACGAGTGAGTTAGGTGCAGTTCTGTCCTAAGGCGGTATAAATGTTTTGGTAGAACTATTTGGTACGCTATAGCTCTGGTTTAAGTTTGGTGTGTGCAAGTAAAAGGGGGTATGTTGGCCGTAGAAGTTCTATACATCTGGGGTCAGTGTAATTCTTAGATGCTGGAGACCTGTGTGACTCCATTTGAATGGGAAGATGGCTTCCAATCCATCGAAGTTATTCCATAGAACCCGCAGAGACATCACCGTTGATTATACATAGTTCACTTTAAAATTGGACAGACATTGCATTGGGGATGGGGGAAGGTTCTAGGGTTGGTGAGAAAAGTAAGGACATCCGGCTATATTCACACCTAAGAATCTTCGGCATCTCAGGTGCGTAGATTTGCGTAATGATCTGCTATGGATGCGTAGTAGGTCATTTTACGCAATCTACTACCAGTTAGGCATGTAGATTGTCTCTGTGCGGTGAGTAGTTAGAAAGAGGTGGCGTAATGCTGCCTCGGGGAGTGTTTAGGTAAGTGGGAGGGGGAGGGGATTTAGATTAGTTGTGGAGGGGGGGAGAGTACTTTCCTTCTTAAGAAGGAAACTACGCGCTGTAGATAAGGTAGCTCTGTGGCACTCTTAAGTGCCATAAGGTACCTAAAAACGGGGGGCAGGCTAGGAGCTGCACAAGTGTGTTAGGTGCTGTTCTGTCCACACCTAGCTCACTCTTATGTGTGACTACAGCCCATAATGTGCAAATAATGCCATTTTATGTTCCTAACAAGCAATCTTAAATCCAGTAATTTCTTTACTGGGCCTTATGGTTCTGGCCTGTGCCTCCATATACAGAGCAAACATTAAAAGGGCATAATATAATATAAATAAAAAATACAAAGGCAAGTTTTACCCTCTGCTTCTAGTAAATCTGCCTCTTGGAAATAAGCTGTCCTACGGATGTAATGTCTTTTACCACAACACACACACACACACACCTCAGTAACATTGCAGCAGTATTATGTAGTCTTATTTCTTGCCATTCTGAAGCCTGCATACACATTTATTTGTGTTCGTGTTGACCTCCTAATAAAATTTATGGTGAGGTTGTTGTAATGTTTGAACCGAAATAGGGGAATACAATTTACAGGTAAATCTGTGCAAAGTCCATGAACTCCTGACTAATATGGCATCCAGGAGGAGCTGGGACTAAGGCACTTATGTTCAACGCTACATCTCCTTTGCAGCTATATGCTCCAATTGCCCACTAAAAGCTGCATCACAGCAATAATAGTAGTGTAAAACCATAGCGACCTCTTCTACAATTGCAGGTGTACTATATAGTTTGTTCCTGTGGGTTAATTAAAGCAGCACTATCTCTTTGTGCTGTAGGTGCTTACATTCCATGCATAAGTTGTTAATACTGAATAGAAATTAACTATTTATTTGGCTCTTCCATTAAATATATTTACCAGATTTAGCTATGAATATGTTCCACTTAAATTAGCAGCCAAAGGCTATTGTGAACTTGTTATGGAATAAATTGGAGCAGTAAGTTTGGCATCTCTGGAAAAACAGGATGTTGAAAGAAAATGAAATGGACCTTAAATTATTTGTTCATTGGAGAGCATGTGAGGTATTAATGTACATTGAGGTGACTGCTCCTGTGATGGGAAAAACAAGTACTGCTCTACTTACAGAAGACAAGCGTTTTATTTTACTTCAAGTTGACATATTTTGTCCCTTTTAAAATGATACGAATTATTGTAAAAACGTCTTTGCAAATGTTCTCTATTATACAATGCTGTGGTATATTTAACCTTATCTGGGGAGTTGTGTCTCTTAATTTGTTAGAGTAGGTATATCCATGACATGGAACAATAATCTTTACTATACAAAGAAGTAGATTTCATTATAAAGTCATTAGAAGCAATGTTGAATAACATACATATCATAACAATTAGTGCCCTTCAATGAATATATATACGCACGCACGCACGCACACACTGTCGCTGTCTGTGTGTCTTGTATTCACAATGGGAATTGTCAGCTTACAAGTAAGTAAATGGTGTTCTGCTCAGTGAGAATAGATGGAGCTCAGACCAATTCAAATATGTATTGTCTGTCATGAAGAAGGGAAACTCCTTGTGGCGTGTCACAGCAGGGTCTTAAGGGAAGGGAAGGGGGGTAGATTTCCCTGATCTAACATGGAAACATTTTGTAGCCAGCAAGATATGGAAAATAGTTGATCTGTGTGTTTACTAAAATGTGAGGGTTATAAGAGAGAAAATATGTATCGTCTACAGTAGGTGTTTTTTTTTTTTCAGCACTGGGAAACCCCATAAAAATGTTAATGTCCCCCAAAACTCTTAAACGTCTCCTATTTCATCGCTAGCTTCTTCATATGGCGGCCACTTAATATGAAAAAAAAAAGAGGTCAGGACATTATCATATATTTGCGCAAATATGTGTAACAGACATTTTTGCATTGTATTTTACAGATAGACGGTATAGTCTGTTACTGGTAATGGTAGTGTTGATGGGGCATTTCCTTTCCTGTGTTTCTGTGGCTAGCAGATTACCCTCTGCCTTTCATGCACCTGCTTGCATTTACCTATAAATCGATCTGAGCAACTTCCATTTTGTGTGTATAACTGAGATCACCTTAAGGATCTATATAACTGCCCTAGGAAGCAATATCTGTATCTATGAAAGTGCTGAATATTCCTTCCTTTTTTTGTTTTTTGAAAAACCTTAATAAAATATTGAGTAAAAAGAAGTTAATATTGAAATTTATCCCAATAGCTGAACATTTTGGGGGTACAAAATGTTGAGAAAAGTGCCTCAAAGGAAGATTTTATCAGCATGTTATATAGTTCTATCCAGTAAAAGGATAGGGCCCTTAACCTTTCATGATATGTTTTCATATTTCTTTAGCAGTTACGATGACATGTAAACTACAGTCCTACAGATCACACATTGGGGCTGATTCAGAGTTTAGCAGTAAGGGTAAAAAAAGGTGCAAGTGTACAGCCCATCTATACCATTTTGCAAAGTAAGGGGTGCTAATTAATCTTAAATCTTTTGCTTGCAGGGAAAATACCATACTATATCACAAATACTGCATAAATTTGTTTAATCTATAAAACAGATTTGAACTAAGAAACTTCACCTTTTAATTCTAATGCAGGTTTTACAATTTAAATTTGCCTCCCCCTGCAATTCAACATGGCTTATATTGCTTAGGTCTGCACATGCACCTAAAAAAAAGGTGTAAGGGCAACTCTGAATCACCCCCATTGTCTATTTAGATTTACTTTCCTCAAATTCTAAACCAGTAAGAGTGCTAAAATGTGATTTTTAATTGTAATTAATTAATTAATTGTGTTCATTGCCATTACATTTTTTTATGTATAAAAACTGTTATTCTTTTATGAAATTTCTGGCTCTATACATGTACATTCTTTGTTCATCAACAACTATATAAATATACTAAAATTACTTTTGTCTGAATATATATATTTTTTTAATCTGAAGCATAAGTAAATCTCCCCATTGTTTGAAGGGCTGGATCTCTGAAGTGGTTGTCTGGGGAGAAAGTTGTCAGATTACAATGGGATTATAGTCTTGTGAGTTTTATTATTGTAACATTTCTGACCTTGAGATTGAGCACCACTTTAAATACTATCTTACTCTTCAATATTAGAGTTTATTTGCTCTCTTGGATAATGTTTTTAGAATGTAGGCACTTGGTAAATATTCCACATGTACATGCATAAATGTATTTGTATTCTCATACATGGTGAACAGAATACCCATTAGCATCTAATAGTGATCACCCATTTTCACATCACTCATAGGTTTCCAAACCAGTCCTCAAGGCTCCCCAACAGTGCATGTTTTCCAGGTCTCCCTACAGAACAAGGTATATAATTATAGCACCTGTTAATTTTTTTAACAGTCAATAATAACCACACCTGTGCTCCAGCAAGGAGATCTGGAAAACACGTACTGTTGGGGAGCCTTGAGGACAGCTACTGCTCTATAGAGTCCTAGCTTCTAGTTTTTATGCAGTTCATCTAATTATTATGCGACACAGCTAATAATTAAGCCACTAGTTCACTTTGTGTGTCACTTTTTCACACTCCAGCAACTGTGTTCAAGTTATGGACAACCATATACAGTTATGTCTCAGTATTGGGTAGCCCTCGGACTGTTCAAAGATAATAAAGAGCTGGATTCAGACTTCCAATGTCACAATGAATATGTGACACCGGGACCCCGCTGGGTGAGGGAGGCCCTTGTCTCTTACAGACATACAGTCCCACTACCTTAAATCTGTTGCACTGGATAGTACGGAGCAGGGCCACACAGTACTTTCATACCCTCCTCACATTTAGAAATGCTTTTAGCTTTCTATCCCATCCTGGCATAGAAAATGTTCCCAGAAAGGAGCTCTGAATCCAGATCCACCCCGGGAATCCGGCACATGCGTTGTTGACAAAAAGAGGTGTTTTCCAATCTTAGCCATTGGAGTCTTTACCAAAGGGTTAATGAAATAAAAATGTATGCGTTATTGGCTTGAGCAGACCAATATGACCTCCGTGCTGAAAGGAGCTGCAGATTTTGACTCTAATGACGCACCATATACAGTGCTCAATGTATTCCCCCCATGAAATGCTCCTCTTGTGTGGTCATATGGTTGCTCCTGGCTACAACGTAATACATGGTTAATAAACAGCGTGTTTATGAACGTCTGTGTTTTCTAGCCAGGAAATGAACATCCCCTTAAATGTTTTGATTCTGCTTGATTGATAGAGACAAAGGAAACAACTTGCATATTTTCAATAATCAAAGCAAGTGCCTAGTGCTAGCATAGACAGCACTGCTTGATCTGTTTGTTCTTGTTGTTAGCAGCTTCTGTACATATGGGCAGACAGTGAGCTAGTTTTTTGAGGTTATTTCATTTATTTAGTTCTTTTTTCAATAAATAAAAACACTGAACATACAGTATATCGCCATGCGTCTTGCTGATATAGCAGTGTTACAATAAGGGGGTTGACAAGGTCTATGGTCGCATTTGTGAATCGTACTTGCATAGGTCATCAAGCATGTAGCTACATCTAGGGAATATGTTCATTGATCATTATATATTGGTAATTTAGGGATGCACAATGCATGCTGATAATGTTTATTTTACTTTCAGATATGTCTGACAGCACAAGTGATACAGCACCTAGTCATGCAACAATACCTGACTCAGAAGAGGTTATTTCTGACCATGAGGTCTGTTACTTATATAAAGCAACATATCAATCATTAGTGCTGGTCTCTGTCTTGCAGTATACTGCTAGCTGGAAGACCTGGTAATTCATCTCTATATGAACCAATAAACAGTCAAGATTCTCAGTTTGATTATATGTTATAATATTAAAATGTTTAATTTTTCATAACTGAGAAGATGGAATAATTGAAAGACACTGTATTAGTTCCACTATTTCTCTGTTTGCTTATTTATTGCCAGTAAATGTCTATAGGAAAATGCATATTATTATCCAAAATGTATTTTAAATTGAAGCTGTCATATTCTATATGGATCTTTACATTGAACAGATAACTTATACCCCTGTCACACACACATCCCGGGTCCTACATGGGATAATGAACAAGGGTTTAACCAGTGTTGAATCCATTCACACAGCACCTTTGTCTCGGGTAAATCGTCGCCTTTCACATTGGAAAAGTGTCTGCAGAGGCAGAGAGCAATTCCAATTCCCAAATTTATTTACTTTTAATGGAACCCGGTTTAAATAATCCAGGAACACACTTTTCCACTGCAATGTATCTTGGTCCAACCCGGGAATAATCCTGGTAGCGACCAGGTTCGCAGACCCAGAACTCACAACCTGCGTTGACTCATCTACACAGACACCCAACCAAGGTTATTTCCGGGTTCATGCCTTGGTTACTAACGTATATCTTCCACATTCAGCACCACAGTTACAGTCACTAGCAGGCTTTTCTATGTGTTGGGGGCAAGCCTAGGAGACCACAGTTTAACACAGGCAGAGGAGAGAAAGTTCCTTAATATAAAACAGGCAGCTGCCTGCATTAGCAGCTTTCTGAATGATTGCATGGGATTTATTGTTACATAATCATTCCAAACAGCAGCTTCTTTCAATCAGGTTTTGGGCATTTAACTAGGAAATACTAAACAGCTGTGGCCAGATTTTTGGGGGATTATGAGAACTGCTTAAAATATAAACAATGTTTTGTTGGTTATTTAATGATTAATATGTATTTATAAATATCAGTCAAGTATAATGCACCGGATTCACAGATAAGAATGAAATAAGTAAGTGCTGATTTGCAAAAATAAAAGCACCTAAGTGGCAAGATAACTCCCATGACACTCACCTCGTTCCTACAAATGTTAGCTGACTTCCGCGTGCATAGGGCTACCTTAAGGCTTATGTCTGTGCTTAAGTTGCTTAAGTACGTGCATACTTAAGCTGTGCCCTTAATGCCCCATTTAAAAGCCCCCCCCCTCTCTTCTTAATTTCCTTCTTACGGAGGACTGGCATGCCTCTTCTTTATCTCCCTAAGAGTTGGTCCGTGCTTAATGGATTCCTGTGCGTAACATCTGGTTCTCGTGTAACTTTGTGTTCTGGGCATGCGCAGTTCATCAGTTCCTAAAAATACGCACGAGATTCAGCTGCTTCTTAAGTGTGAATCAGGTCCAATGTATCTAAAATTTAGGATTCCTATCTGTTAGCTACTGTTTGGATGCATTAATCTTTAGAGGGATTTGTTTTTGCTTTTTTTTAATAGTACCTTTTATAGTATTATAAAATTACTGTATATATGAATGCTTTCGGTCAATTATTACTGTATATAGCTTAATCACTATGTAAGTTCTCTGAGTGCCACCATACTTGCCACATGTTCTTAAAATGATTACTAGATCAGGGCTCGATAATGACTCTGACTTCCTGTTTCTCCACTGTGCACGCCGTCTGTCTGATGCTGTGGGAGAGACCTCAGCAGTTTATTCACAGATAAGGCCCTCCTGTGGCCACTAATCCCTCGCTCACTGAAAAGCATTGCGCTTCTGTCCCAGTTGTTTCAGCAGGCGAGCAAGGGAGAATAAGGCCATGAGGTAACCTCACCAGCGGTTTCTCCTTCACTGCACTCTGGTCCCAAATTCTAGTCTCCATCACAACCTGGCATGAGTCCTGTACTAGATTAGCTCCGGCTAACCCTAAATCTGGGTAGTGAGAAGGGGCCTGATCCAGAGCTATGCCGATGCGCTGTGCTTACTAAAGCACAGCGTATCGGCGTTCACTTACCCCGACACTCCCCCTTTGCGGGCATATGGCCCCTTCCTTACGCCGGCTGAAGGCTACCCTAACTTCAGCCGGCGTAAGGTCCATACGCTCGCACAGGAGCATATGGCCGCTTATCCTGCTCTCCCACCCTCATATAACTAGCTCCCCCCACCCACCTACACTATCCTGAACGTAGGGATGCCGGGGGACATCCCCTCCAGCGTCCCTACGGCGCTGCTATGGACGCCCGATCCACGATCGGGCAACATCTGCCCGGTGCATGCGCAGATTGGCTCAAAAGCCGATCTTACGCCCGCGGTCCTAGCGACGGCGGGCGTACCTCTGGATCAGGCCCAAGGACTCTACAAGAGTGTTACAATTTTATCGTACTATAACGTTTAAGTTTAATTTTTTGAAAATATTAAGCATTTGTAAATATTCTTAATATTCTTGGACTGGATCCAGTCTTTCCTTTTTCCCCCTGATTTCTAGTGTTCTTGAATTTAATCGTTCTTTGCATTGTGTGCAAAGTGATTGGAACACAGCGCGCTCTATCCAGACTTTCATGCTACTGTATAGGTGAGCTAACGACTAGCCTTTTTATGTTCACCCGGGTCAGGAAACTTGAGGTAGGGTATAGGTCTCAAATATCCCTTTTTGTGAGGGGAGTGGTTTGAGGTCTAATCACTTGGATTTGTGGATACAGTGAGTGTCTAAATAGAAACTATTGCCAGATCTGTCAGACCACTCTGAGTGTGGGTCCCCATTGCGAATAGCCCTATTACGATAGGACCGTTCTCTCCCAGACAGTTCCGAACTTGCTGGAATATTGATTGCTTATGCCTCGATGCCTAACCCTAAGACTCGCAACGGACTGACCTGACTGCAGAATTTCATGGGATCTGTAACATCACTGGTAGATGATGATTTTGTTACAGGATGCTTCATGTGTTGTTCTATTCCTCGTGTTAATAATTAATATATTATTCCTACTTAGCGCCAATTAAGTCAGTTCCTTCTTGTTGTTTGTTATTATCTATGTATTCTGTACCCTGAATGGTCATAGATTCTTTCTATCACCCACAGTTTTGCCCTCTTGCCGATATTGCGCTATTGATCTTCATAATTTAGTGCCCTGCGTGACTGTCTGTACGTACATCAGGATTACATTCTAAAGCTGCTGCATGGACCGTTAGAGTAGTGAATGCTGCACTGTGTTTCTCTGCCACTTGGAGCAAGGCCTAGAATCTGTCTTTCTGTTACCTCTGTGGTGCGGTAACATTTAAACATCAGAAACGGCATTTGCCGCATCCACTGCTGAAACATTGCTATTAGCTTTACTTAGGATGCAAAGTTGGTGACCAGGATTGGGCCCTCATGTTCGTTGTCTCACTTTGGTTCTCACCGAAAGACTGTGTGACAACCATTTTGACATCCGCTCCAAGTCAAAGTAGACAGTGACATACCCGGATTTCATGTCCAGCATGAGACCTGTGCCAAAGCCTCAAGAAAGATGCAAACTTGGAAAAGGTGAATGAGGAAGGAAGCATGTACAGCATGGTGACAATCAATTGAGTCTTTGCACAACCTTTTGAGGCTCCCTGTCAGACTCCTGGACCACATTTTGTTACCCAAGGAGATCTCAGTGTCCTGTCTGAGATTTGAACCTATCTAAAAGGCAAGCTGAGTTTTTGGCTCCAGATTGAAAGGCTGGAATCCTTGATTATGACACTGAAGTAGGTGTTTTCAAAGAGTCGTAGTAAATTTAAGGATTTTTTTGCCCTTGAAGATAGACTCCGACACCCAATTAAGTTCTCCGACACCACCTAGATTTTGCATTAACCTCCTTTTATTAATTTCTGTTTTTGTTCTGATCGTCTGTATTTTACCTTTTTTTTTTAAACGTTTGTGTCTATCTGAATGACTTAAGCTGGGTACACACTGGAGTTTTTGGAAAGAGTCAGTATGATTACTGGTTACGATTCTCTACTCAATCACTGTACTGTCCACACTGAAACGATTCCCCACTGGATCATACAGTAATTAACAGTACACTCTAAATAAAGAAAGAAGCTGACAACAGGGGTTAATCTTGCAAATTGGGAGCTCCCGAAGATCATATCTAACTATACTATGCCGTTTCAGATGGTTCTGCGGCCTCATGGTAAGATATCGAAGCTCATCTGACCGGTATCATGTGATTGGCACGATAATCTTCAGATAGCCCTCTGGAGACTACCTAGAATTATGTACTCTCCTTCAAAGCAGTATGTACTATGGATTGCACACATGAAAGCCTGTTTTTTTTAGTTTTAATAATTTCATGTTGTTCATCTACATACAGGACACACTCTGCTTTACTGTAGCTTCAAAACTGTCCACATATTCTTGTATAAGTGCAGGAGAGTACAGTGCACAATGTTTACTGTGGAAATGCTCTGTGGATGTTCTACTTGTCCTCTGGTCATTGTAGGTCTTTATGCAGCACTTCTATAGCTGCTTGTAAATAAAAAATGACCCATGTAATGAAGCTCTGCGATGGTCCTAGACTTAGCTCATTATTTTATCATGAATTAACTGATTCCTTTCTACTGCTGTGTTTTACATCACAAAGAACAAAAGTACTTGGTGAAGTGTATGACGAGGCAGCATAAAGTCTAATCAGTCATGGATATTTTATATATTTTGATATTTTTTGTTATTGTTTTCATTCTAGGGCTGAATCCATATTTAATAATGAGAGTACTTTTGCGTAGCCAATGCATAAGTACCCTGTCCTTGCCTCCTGCGCATGCGTATGTAGGCACGTTATGCATGGAACGCAGCATGATTGATGCAGAATTCACTGCAGCAATGGCCTCCATCAGTGAGCGTGACTGCCTGCAGTGCATACCTGGTGCATGCACGATGGGCTGGGTGATCAATGCTAATCGTATGGTAAGGGCTTGGATGAACCCCTATGTACAATGCAGCATTATGCACTCAACCTATTTTCTGTGGGGAAGGCGTGTAACATTTAAGGTAGGGCTGAGAACACTGAAGGTCTGTCTGCATGTGAACTGTAGGATCTCACACGTGTGATCGTCTTATGTGTGTGCGATCATTATTGAATCCGGATTCTAATTTCTAATGTTTCTGTGCATTGGGATTACCGTATGTCCAATATATGTAGTAGACATCTGGAGAGGTAGATAAATTAGATTCTTTCTGCAAATGAATAAAATGCAATACATATAATGGAAAACTATGCAATGGCTTCTTTTCCTAGTCTTGCCTAAATTTTGTTTTGTTTTTTTTATTTGCTGCCGTGTTTGTTTCAGTTCAGTGTTTTTCGGGCAAAGAAAGCTGCATGCAAGGCTGATCTGCGACATAGGATGACATAGGCTATGCCACCCAAACTACACGGCATGCTTTGGTTTTAGTCCTTTTATTTTTCTTGTGATTGTGACAGGTTATACCGCTCACTCTGACAGTGGATTCAGCTATTTATGCCATATCAGACTCCACGTCGTGGAGCCAGTTAATAGTCATTAAATTTGGGGCAATAATAATCTGTAATTAAGTGTTAAGAATTTGGGGCAATAATAATCTGTAATTAAGTGTTAAGACCATATAGAATTTTCTTTTTTTGTAATGTTATTGTATAATACTTTCAGAATATGAGATAATATAAATATAAAAATTATAGGTTGTTGCTGAGGATGGCGCTAGTTATGATGGGAGGCACTATTTATACCGTAGGTATGAGTGGAAGTGCATGATGCCATGGTAGTGCCACAAATGACAACATGGTATACATAGTGCCCTCATCATAGCAATCAAATAGTAAAAATTATTTAGTCTGCCACCAGTATATTTTACTTAAATTTTGCCCCCCCCTGATACCGCTTTACATCACCGTTCTTGAAAAACCCTGGATTTTCATTCCGGGTTTTTCCCAGCCGAAAAAAATAAAATAAAAAAAGTTGCTTTATAAGTCCACCTATAACCCGGGAAATTCCTGGGTCTGACCCTTTCACATGTGCCATGAATTCCTGTGTCTGCCCTGGCAAGCAACTGAAGACTTCACTTTTGTCACAATCTACTGCGACGGACCAGAAAGGAGACATACGAGTACTAAATTCATAGCTGCGATTAGTGGAACTGCAGGCGGCTGGACCAGAAAGGAGATCTACAAGTACTACAAAATGCCGCCTGTCTCCTTTCCCTGCACGGCTACATATTTCTTTTTCTTGCCATAGCAATAGTAAAGAAATCTGTCCAATCGGGTGTCTTTCTGAAGGACCCGTGTTGAAAAACAACACTGGACCTTTCACACTTACACCTTATCCATAAGAGACCCGGAAAGAACCCATATTTTTCCCTGGGTCTGAATGCTGGGTCATTAGACCCGGATCTACAAAAAAAAGGAACATTTCACATCACCACCAAATACCCGGGTATATAAGAAGAACTTCTATTGATTATTGATTGACAGCTAAAAAAAATGAAAACCTATGCTGAGTAAATGCAGTGCTTGTGTTCATGACCTTTTCAAAGTTGTGAATAAACTGCAAGAAAACTAGTGATTACCAGTTGCAGCCAGCAGATGGTGCTGTTTAATTGGAAAATGGTACAAGTTTTTTGAACCAGTAAGGTAATGTCTAAGCATAGGATAGTATCTTTTTGAGTGCATTTAACGTATATCTAGTAATTGAGAGCTTAGTATTAATTATTACTTACAAATTGGGTGTAACATAAATATATCCAAGGATGTAGTATCTAGGATACAGGCAAATATGAGCAATAGGCACATATCTCTACCCTCCTATTCATACACTTTAACCCTTTTTAGCAGCAAGTTCATTTTCATCATCATTATTTGTGAAGCTTCTTATAAACATTCCCTCTTTATTCTAACCCTCCCATATTCAACCTGCCTCCCTTTAAATCCCTACATTATTAACACCACACTCTCTTTTGGCATGTGCTGATAATAAATACATCCATTCCCTTCTGACTTCTGGTCCTCTGCAGTACTGAAACTGATATGTAATCTGTTCCCTTTTGTTCTTGTTTAAACTTGGTTGCCTGGAACATTGAGCCAACTGTAAAACATTGATTCTATAGATGAATGCTCATAATAGCATAGAACAAGACACCAAAGGACAAAAATTCACCCTGGCACAACTGTCTAGGATTTAGGCATTGTGGTCAAATATCAGGTGCTCTGGAAACATGATACCTTGAATTTGTCTGGCACTAATTTCATGGTTTGCTGATACATTAAATTATTTTTTTCTCATAGAAACCGTTTCTGTTTTTATTGTTTTATCAATTGTGTACCTGATTTGGTTAACAAGTAGCACTTATTGTTGGCATGCAAAGTACATAATGAAATATTGACTTAAACTAAGAGTAGCAGCTCAGCAACCTATTCTGCTTTAGATAAATCATTTTCCATGTTTGCCGTGTTACCATAGTAGTGACATAACTTTTGGATTGGTTTTAAGTCTACATAAACTCTCTTAAAGTATTGTTGGCAAGTACATAATGAAATATTGACTTAAACTAAGAGTAGCAGCTCAGCAACCTATTCTGCTTTAGATAAATCATTTTCCATGCCATGTGTGTTACCATAGTAGTGACATAACTTTTGGATTGGTTTTAAGTCTACATAAACTCTCTTAAACATCTCTCTTTATAT
>WWET01000629.1:312950-330860 GCA_011038615.1 Limnodynastes dumerilii
TATAATATTATATACACCTGCGTGTCTCTTCTGCCAGCCATTCCAGAGCTATGCCATCCCCAGGGCTGTGTTCAGTGTTATGGTGACAACCAGACACCCACTCTAACTTTCCTTTTACAGTCCCTACCCCAGGCTATAGTCTGCGACCAGATAAGAGGTTATTTGCGGTGTCCGGTTTGGCCCTAGGTGGCCGCCTATGCGGCCTATACCTAGGGCTGCCCCTGATAATGTTACACAGTAAAGACAGACGTTATACACAAGCCACATCTATACTTTGTGATGGGCGTAATATCAATATGCAGCTTCTGACAAACACTCTTGCATATTAGCAGGCCTGCTAAAATGTCACAACTACAAGTCATTATACCTCCCTTCCCACCTCTCCCTGCTAACATGTCACTAATATAAGTAATTATACCTCCCTGCCCACCTCTCCCTATCATTTAGCCAATGTTTTTCATAGCTTTAACCTATTAATTTTATGTTTATATCATTAAAGAAAGTGTATTCACACCCTCCATTTTTTTCCAATATCACACAAGTGCGGCCTGTATTACTTTCCTACCTCGACTGCTCATTGAGGGGCTGGGGACCAGGAATACCAACCAAAAAATACTGCAGTTCGTTTCATTCTTAGTCATGTGACGTGTAAATAATAAAGAACATGGCATAACTAATACATATATAATGACAAATTTTTGTATGTTTATGTTATAATCTTAAAATATGCAGTTGATGTTATCTTTACCAGAGCACCTTGTATTTTTCCACTTAAGTTCCTGCTTATTTACCTTAAAGCTACATGCAGATACAAGTAGTTGCCCATGCTTGATTAGATTATAAAGTCAGACAATATTCAATGATCTCATAAATCTGTTCTTGCTTTGACAGCATTTCATTATACGTTTATATTCTTTTGTTTAGTAAGAGTGTGGGCTGTTCTCTCCCAGCTAGTTCCGATCCCAATCCTTTCCCTAATCCTTAACCTAACTCACCCCTTCCATGAACCTAACTGTAACCCTCCCTTTCTATCTCCCTGCCCTAAGACTCCCCTCCCCGTAGTCTGACCCCAAGACTCCCCTCCTCGTAGCTTGACCCTAAAAGTCCCTTGAGAGTGTAACTCACCTCTCTGGCGGCTTCCGATGCGACGAGTCCAGCGATTTGTGAAAAATGAATGTGTAGGTTTGCTGATCGGTATACTTGCCCTTCCTAAAAAATATCTTGAAAAGGGAGTTTTAGTTTTACTTCTAAAAGACACCATTTGCAGGTCGACATGCAGCGGTTTTATATGCTAGGTTTACATTGTGGTTGGTTGATCAATGTTTGTGAGGGATGCTATAGCTTTATTAGTAAGGGAAGTTAGCCTGGGATGTTATATACCAGTGGATCCTAAACATTCTCCAGTGGAGACACCACTAAGGTAAAAGAAAATATTGAACATTCTCATTTTTTGAGTAGGCGCATCTTCTGTCCCTGTAGCCTCTCATTGAGTCCAGTGCCAGTCAGTGCATGGGAGTTACAGCAAGAGAGGCAGTGCTATATGGATTCTATCCCCCAATCTCTCATAAATCCCTGTGTCTCTTCAACCCCATGCTCTCTCCCATGGGTGTGGGTCCCCTCATAGAAAGTCCCAATTGCGGAAAAACCCAATTCCTCCCAGCCAGTTGCGAACTGGAGGCATTGCACCGAAAGGTACTAAAAGTTGTAAAAGAAAATAGTCCCCCACTCCTTACCCTAACCCTCCCCTCTCACTACCCTAACCCTTCCTTCCTGGCAGCCTGACCCTAACCCTCCCTTAATTGCTACCAGAGCCTAACCCTTCCTCCCCTGCAGCCTGGCCCTAACGCTAACCCCACAGAGATAAGTTACTTTCCTGTTCCAGGTCTGGCTATAGCGGCGGCGGAGGAATATCGCGCATTACGAAAGTGAATGGGTGAAGTATGCCGAACAGCATACTCACCCATTCATTAAAAAAAGTTCAAATCTGTAAGTATAGGAAAAAGGAACTTTCGGAGGTCCCTTTTTCGAAAATCAGAGTTTCGTTGTGGATAGTGTAACCGCTCTCCCACTATGTGTATTTAGCCAATATGCTCATTTCCCATGTCCTTTGTATCTTTAACCTCCACTCTCTCTCTTACCCTGTATGTTGTCTCTCCACCCGCAAATCTTGTTTGTTATCCTCCGCATTACTCCTTTCAGACTTTTAGGCGACTACTTGCATAATTAACCTCTCAATTTTCAGTTTGCTGCATAAACTGTCAATCAGGTAGATGAATATACACTGTATGGGATACGTTGTGTTATATAAGGAAAGTGAAGCAACAGGTTTATTTTTATAGGTAACAGGGAGGGGCTGCTGCAAAGTAGGTGCAGCAATATTGTCAGTGATGCAATGGCTTGGACCTGTCATATTAGTTAAATGCTTAATCAGCCTTCAGGCTAAATCATTCCCCCAAATCTTGTTAACATCTAGTTTTTGTTTTTGGTACTTATCACTCTACTAATTTGAAATAAAAGTATGTGTAATAAGCCTGTTCCTAGGTAATCCTACACTCTCCAGGGTTTCAGATGAATGTCATAATAAACAATATATATGGTTACAAAGCAAAAAACAAAGTTATTGCCATTATTGGCGTTTATCCTCTATAGACAGGATCTAGACCGCGAATTCCATTGCGTTTAGAGGTCCATGCACATCTGAGATACGATGCTGGACTTCCACTGTATCCAGACTCTGTGTTGCAGTTAGTGGACCCTACCGTACTGTTTCTGAGTTCTTGTACAGTTTTAATATATCCTTCCTCCTGCCTTGTGTAGGTGACATATACATCTGGCTCTGTCCCATACAGCCACTTTAAAGACTTCCAGTGCAGACGTTTGGTTCCTGAGGATCCAGTTCTGTGCACTTATAAAATGCAGATGTGTTCAGTTCATGAAGAGCAGAAAATGCTTGGATCCACTCCATTGTTATTTGTGTTTAGTAATACACCTAAAAGCTAATAATCAAATATCTTTGGTAAGGAGGCTAAATGCATCAAATGCACACATCTGCCCTGTAGTTGCTAACACTGCTATGTTAAAATGTTTCCTGAAGCATTCCTACAGTGAGGGAATGGCTTGTCTTCAGGCTTGGTTTTAAAGATATCAAATTACCATATTCTTTCTAATCATGTTTTACATGTTATCTAGGTCAATGCATTTGGGGAGCGTGTGTATCTGTAATTTACTAACTGTAGATAGCAATAATCTAATGCTATAAGGAATTTCTTGTTTTGATTTAATGTTTCCCTATTTTTTTGTTTGCTCTGTAGTTTATCTGCTTATCAGTGTTTCCTTTAGCTATAATTGTTAACTAGATATTGATCATTGTAGGCACGAGCACATACTTGATTAATAGTGAATGTTGAACAGATGGATCATAAATGCTATCTCTTATATGTTATTGTGGTCATAACTCATACTGCTCTTACTATAAAAGCATTGCTCACTTTTCCATAGACATTATGAATCTCTTTTTCTGAACACAGTATTTGCATGGCAGATTGTACAAGAGTGATACAGAAAGGTCAAAATTACCCCACTTTTGTGGGGGACGACGACACGCACATGCTTTAACAACCAAGTCGTCTTAGGACTTAGGGTTGTGCGGCGATACGCCATCGGTACTCCACTGATGCCAGAGTTCTGGATATGGCCCCTAATGTCAAATAAGGGCTTTACTTGGTGATTGGAACATTTTCAGCTCTGGTAACTGGCACTTCATAAACAATCTAAGACCTAGAGGCACGCCTGAGCACTTCAGCTAAATACAGTAAAATCCAAAGCAGCCATGCATGTAGATATGTTGCAACAGTACAGCATTTGCAAAGAGAAGCTTTAACTTGACTTATACAGTCTGTAGAAAGTGAAGACTTAAAATACAATCTTGTGTAACTGTGTTTTTTGGACTAACAAAGACCTTACATATAAATAAACCCAGACATTGATGGGGACTTCAGCTAGTAGTAAACAAAGTTAAGTATCTCTGTGAGGTTGTGCTGTTAACATGTCTCTACAAAACAGTTCAGTTCTGTAAATGATGCTTGTCTCCATTATGAATAATGAAAAAACATTTTAAACCACGAACAACAATATAATCAATCAATTTCCAAAATATTTAGCCTGATATGCTAGTTTCAAATCAATTGAGAAGTATTTTTGTGTTGAACAGTGCCTGATCTGTCCATTTAATCACAAAGGACCTTATTCAGAGGTTTAAATTCCATACATTAGCCTCCTCAGTAGAGGCTAGCGTTGATGATCCATAACCCCACATGTAGGAGAGCAAGGCCATCTCCCATCCCCCCCTTCTCTCCTATGTGCAGATTGGAGATCCAACACCTGGACCCTACCTTAAGTATTCCGCACTGAAATCCTTCCATGCTAAATACTGAATTGTACTTAAGGACCTGGCCAAGCCCTTACTGTACAGTTTATATGCCTCTGCCCACCACCCCCATGCACATCTCCTACAATCCTCACTGCATTGCTGGGATCCAGGCCTAAAAAGTAAAACAAACCACGTACTAGATAAGGAACAAAAGAGAGGTCCGACGCTCCATACAAACATTAAATAACAGTGTTCCCCAACCTCAGTCCTCAGGGACCGCTAACAGTGCATGTTTTCCAGGTGTCACTGCTGGAGCACAGGTGTGTCCATTACTAACTCACATTTTAAAAGCTCCACAGGTGCTGCTCATTATATCACTTGTGATTCTTTAAGGAAACCTAGAGAATATGGACTGTTAGTGGTCCCTGAGGACTAAGGTTGGGGATCACTGTTATATAACACTGTGTCCGCACATACATAAAAAGGTTAGTTCACAATATAGCTATATTTGGGGTAAGCTCACCTGCCTAGCATCAAGGCACCTCCTGTAGATGAGTCCCTTTTCGTTTGCTATATATGTACTCAGGAGGTCTGTAGTAAGACACTCCTGCCATTTGAAAAGTGTGCAGGGGCCATATTGGAGAAGCGACAGGCTCCCAGAATAAACTGTAATTAAAAAAAAAAAAGTACTAGATAACAAGAATAATATTGTATATAACTAATGTAAATCAGCAATTTGTAGGAAGGCTGCAACCAATAGGAATATACACTGCTCAAAAAAAAAAGGAACACAATGTAGCTACAAGTCAATCACACTTTTGTGTAATCAAACTGTCCAAGCAACACTGATTGACAATCCATTTCACATGCTGTTGTGCAAATGGAATAGACAGCAGTTGGAAGTTATAGGCAATTAGCAAGACACCCCCAATAAAGGAATGGTTCTGCAGGTGTTGACCACAGACCACATCTCAGTTCCTATGCTTTCTGGCTGATGTTTTGGTCACTTTTGAATGCTGGCGGTGCTTTCACTCTAGTGGTAGCATGAGACAGAGTCTTCAACCCACACAAGTGGCTCAGGTAGTGCAGCTCTTTGGTGTAGGAGTCAATAGACATCAGAGATCCATGCACATAAATACAGTATAAAAGCATAAATAGAGCAAATTGGATTGGTTACAGTAGTTTTTTGTCTTATGTTTCTCAAATTGTTTTTAGCCTTTTCCCCAATAACTGCATCACCAAATCTACAGTAAATCAGCTTCTCTGAAGCGTCGTCTAAAGGATCTTCTATATCCGACCTCTGTACAAATACAAGTGTTTCTGTGAAAAGACTACACTCTGCTACAGTAATACTTCCATTCCTGTGCATTGTGTGTATACAGATATTTCTCAGCATAGTGGCCTCTCATTGGCTTGGGAAGACAGTGGTCCACAAAATGACTCATTGTTTTTGCTGTGTATTTGTAGAAGGAAATCCATTAGTCTCCTTTGTATTTTATCCTAGTAATTGCAGATCCTTAAGTTCTTTGCAAGTAGCATTTAAGACTAGGGTGGGAAATGGCAGTGTGTGACCTTTTTAATACCTCCTCTTGCAGTCAACCATCTAGGAGTTTTTTTTGTTTGTTTTAAGAAGCATGTATCACAGAAGTTTATAGCCACACAGTACAAGGCACAAGGCATGCTACGGTAACAACTCATATATATGTTGTAAAGGTAATGTAAACATGAGCAGATTTATTTTTTTAGGATTCCTTTTTTTTTCCATTTTATTTTAGGATCATAATTAAGTTGATTGCCATAATTAATAAGCAATAATAATAAGTGTATCTGTATCTCTGTGGATAAGATTTAGCAGCATCTAAAAATTCTGGCGTGAGGTGTAATGGTTCATGTGACTATATATAGAGATTATTATTAAGTTGATTGCCATAATTAATAAGCAAAAATAATAAGTGTATCTGTATCTCTGTGGATAATATATATATATATAATTTAGCAATTATTAAATACTGTTTACTGGTTCAATAAACAGGCTGAAATGTATTCAGTCAACCAGTAAGAAACTCAGTTTACCCCAGATAAAATTGAAATAATTAAATGTATAAATGTTTATCAGTTTGTTCTCTGAACACTGTATTCCAATGCCCTATTCAAGTTGCTGTAAACTATATAAGAAAAAGTTGTACAAGGTTAAATACTTATTAGCTGGTATTATTTCCCATCATGAACTAATTCTATGCCAGATTCTGTTATTGATATGCATGACTCTCCTCTCATACTCTATGCAACTATGAATTTTGTAGTGTCTGCCACACCTGTCTCTAATGATGTGTAGCAAAAAATATAACCAGATCAGAAAGAGCTGAATAAGTGTTCTACCTACAGTAATTGTGGTTCAGATAGCCGTGCTTGGTGAATGATGGCTTTATAGTTGTTTCCAAATTACTGGTTATGTTCTTATACAGATGTTTGGAAATATGTACAAAAAACAACAATGGGAATCTTTTTGTGCAAAGGTAATGAGTCAGAGCAAGCAACAATGGACTGGATCTAGAGTTAATAGTAGTGGCTCTTATCAGCACACGGAAAACAGGCGCGATCCAGAAGATCCAGATCTCCATGCTGGAAGCCAGGCTGGCCAGGGAGTGGGATGGGGCCACATGCTTAAAGCATGTCTGCATGGTGGGAGGGGGAAGAAGTGTTTGGGTGTACAGTAAAGGATAGGTTAATCCCTTACGTATAATCCTCATTTTACACACTGGCCCCATTTTAGGTGGTGCCAGTGGGGGTGTTTTTAAGGTAAGGTCCTGCTGGCATAAAGCCTAAAGTTCTAGGGTAGTGTTCTCCCCTCCTATTTTTTTTTAATCAAATATAGGATCTGTGAGTGACCCTATAATGGCCCTCAGCAGATGCAGTTCTGCTCCCAAAACACTATTAATGCATGTGAAAGATGTGTAATTATGGGCATGAAACACAATACTATGGTTACCATATCTGGCAAGATTGTGATTAAAAAGATCAACATGAAGTATTGATGCTTATGTGGTTCGTACTGCAGCTAGGCTATTTCTGTCATATTGGAGTCCCTGGTAAACGTTGTGTTAAACAACATGGTACTGAAAAACTCTATATATAGAAAGGGTCGTGATAAAGAAAATGTCAGATTAGGGATAATTTAGTCAGGAGCTAATTAATTGGAGTGTGGGAGGAAAGCCACGTAGACATGGGTAGAATATGCAAACTCCACATGGATGAAGCCCAGTCCAGGATTGAAACTCGAGCTCAGTGCTGTTAGACAAAAGTGATCCTCACTGAGCCACATACGCACAGCAACTCGCAGAAATATAATATATGCTGGTAGAAAGCAAATCAATCACCATATGAGTAGTTACTTAACATTCAAGGGACATTCTAACCACATAATTGTTTCTTCACCTGCAATGCCAAATATAATGTTCAGTGCAGCATTTGCATTGGACCCTGCCACCTGTTTTAAACTTTTCATTCTCTCCCTGTTTTGAAGGACGGGAAGCGATCAGTGCCAGCAGGACTTGGCCTTTCTGAAACTCGCATCACCTCCCATGGATTTGATGGCAGTAAAGAAGGAATTGTAGAGACTGGACCATTTCAAGGTGAGAGGTCATAGTGAACCAAACCGTAGTATTGTATTGTAATGCTGGTAATCTGCTTTCCTAGCACTGGAGAGGGCTCATGGAAGTTACGTTTGGGGATTTTCTTTTTACCTCTATGGAATTGAGCAAAGGAGACACGTCATCATATAGAATACATAAGGGGCTTAGATGGAAGAAATAATTGCATCTAGCTCTTATTATAATGTCTTATGAACATTTTGGTGTAGTTTGCCTGATCAATAGTGGTATTGATCTCTATTAAAAAGTTCTGCATGACTTTATCTCATAGTGCATATTGTTCTATATTGGTATGTGAGCTGACACAATTTAGCAAATTGTGTATCTTCTTTAGGGTAGTATACATAATTATTTTTGTTATAAAATTTTAGATATTATGATGACTGCTAATAATAAATGCTTTTTAAGGTATTAGGAACTGAACATTCTTGCGTCTTTATCTGAAGAACATGGCCTTTCTTTTACTTAAATTTGTTTTGACTGTTTAAAGACCGTTTATAAAGAAATATAAATGATAAAATATATGTTACCAAAGAACTCCAGACAAGGTCATTTTAGTGCACTCCTCACATCAAAAAAACACAGTTCTCAATCTGTTTAAAAATATCAATCTTTATTACTCACAAAATTTTAAAATTAAAATATTATAGTATATCTCTGCTCCACCAGCACATTCAATAAAAGATAATTGCACGACTAATGAATTTAAACATCAGAATATTGCAATAAAACGGTAGCGTTGTGTCCACATAGTTGCAAAAGAACACATATATCCTAATAGATAGTAAATTGTATAAAGATGTAAATACAAAGTTTCAGATACCTAGCCACAGTGCTAGATTAGCGCTGTGTGGTTTCATTCAGGCAGCATGCAGATACGAAGTTTCAAATACTTAGCCACAGCATACCCTCCAACATGACCCCCTCCATTCGGTACATAATACTCTGCTCCTGCTCTTCCTTCCTAATCTCTGATTGCAGTCACCTGTGTTACACACCTTTCTATTCAAATAACTAGTATAACACAGGTGACTGCTCCTGCTCTTCCTTCTTAAAATGATTGCAGAGTATTATGTACTGAATGGAGGGGGTCATGTTGGAGGGTCTGCCACAGTGCTGGGTGAGTGGTGTGTGGTTTCATTCAAGCAGCGTGCTCCAGCATTGCAAAACAGCCGATACTCAGCAAGGCACCCTAAAGCTGATCCAAGAGGGGGAGGCTGTCCCTATTCAAGTCTAACGACCCGGTCGTGCTTCTTCAGTTCCGAGTAAGTATCTCACCCTGCGCTGTCTCACAAAGGGAAAATGTTGTTTGGCTGGTATTGCATATGGGTTCCGGTGCACTCCGGATAACCACACCCTGACGCGCGTTTCATCGTCGTCTTCTTCCCGTTTTCGCGGTCAGTTCAGTTGGGCCCACAGACCTTTCCATTAGTTGGTTGAATATACCAGTCTTGTCATTCCGATATTTTCATCTTACAAAATGTGTTTAATATGCTGATATTTGGGGATTTGCAGGCATGAAGATTATTGTAGATGACATGTTTTTCTATTTTCTTCCACAAGGGTGCTCTTTGTTTTCATTTTTGCCGTAACAGTTTGTCTCTATTTGAGTCTCACCCTGGTTACAGTCTCCTGAAGGACTTATCAGTTCATCAGTAAGGGCTCTGCAGTTTGTATGTAACACACGCAATATTCATTGGAGCACAAAAAGAGCAGTACAGGAAGAAAATTCTTTCTTTTACACAATTGTGTGTTCAATTTATATAGTTCACTTTCTAAAAAAATTTGCATTGCATAATTTATGAAATATTCTAAATATTTAAGTGTAAAAACAGTGCCCATTATTTTTCATGTGACAGAATTGTTGTCACCCTGTATTATAGTATATTTTTTCCTTAATGTTTTCAGACTATACTTTACCTTAATGTACAATTGGGAAAAAGCTTTTTTTTAATTCCAATATCTTTTTCCTAGTTCCATGACTAGTAATTTATGCCACCATACAGCAGCACTTGCTTGTGATAAGGACTATTATCTTAACTTATATTTTATTTTTATTATAAGAAATGATAAAGCACTGCATAATCTGCTGGCGCTATATAAAAGCCTAAAAATCAATAAATAAGAAATGGTTGTGATCAGATGGTATTTCTACTTTATTACTACCTGGAAACCCTTGGTTGAAATATTAAACATAAGAAGTATTTGATTTGTTATTCGCATCAACTTCTCTTACTTTAAGATTCTTAAGTGACAAATGTTGAGCTGCACACATACAGGCAGACGCCTAGATTGAGTCATTAGTGCAATTACGTTGTCAGTTTATGAATTGTGTTATGGCCCTTGTATCCATGTAGAATGTGGCATGGATTTCCTCCTTGATGGAAGCCTTTAATGCATGCAGGGTTGTGTGAATACTATCCTTGCAAAGAATACCTGTGCATTCTGATGAAAATGAAGGGAGATTTTAAGTCGCCTATCTATATAATTACATTATTTCTATTTTTATATTTAATTTGGTGAGAGCCACAGTATTTTACCCTTTTATTGGGTCATTGTATCTTCTAGCAATACTTTCTAGTTTATTGCCAGCTGTCATGAAATATAATAAGTTGGGGGATTTCCGTATTGTCCTGGCTCTCTGACAAGACACATTCCAGCTTTTTTTTTTCTTTTCAGAAGTCACTTCTATTAAAGTAAAAAATAAACTCTAATTATAGCAAATGCTATCTATTTCTAATACATTTATATTACTTTTATACCTTTTCTGGGTAGGAAATATGGGGTGGGGGTGACAAAATAAATTTCTTCTATTATCCTTTTTTGTCTTTTGAAGAAATTTTGCTGATCCCAATTGTATCCACAACAGCTGGAGTCTCATTAACTAGAACTATAGGGCCTGATCCAGAGCTATGCTGTGACCGCATAGGTCATAGGCACGACCCGCCCCGACACTCCCCCAATCCTGGCGTACTTAACCACTGTTACGCCGGTTGAAGGCTACCTTAAAGTCAGCCGGCGTAACAATGGGTAATTACGCTGGGAATCTATTTGTAACCCCCTAACCCAGCCCTCCCTTCCTAATTTCCCTCCCTCCCCTACATTCCATACACTGTATTTACGGATACCAGATCTTCGGCACCCAGAGCCATGGATTACATACATACAGATGCTGCCCGGCGCATGCGCAGAACGGCAGAATTGTCGTTCTTGCGCATATGGCCACCGTAAAAATGACAGCAGCCGTAGATCCGGATCTGCACCATTGTTACTAGTATGTGGACCATCATATACATTTAGACTTGGTTATCCCACTACCCCAGACTAGAGCACACAAGTGATGACCCTTTTTGTGCGGAAAGGTAACCGTCACTAATCCAACTTCAAGCCAAGCACAAAGTCCAAGTTTATTGTGGAATTGGTTTCTGGTGTACCCTCAAGTCCACAAGCAGTTTTTTTGTGTGTGTGTGTTTTCAGATTAAACTAATTACATTGTTTACTTAAGCTAATACCCTCCCCATTCATGTTTTTACGTATGTGTTTTTTTAAATGGCCATGCGATGTTACTTTCTTTAGGTTCCCTCTCCACACCCCGGTCTCCAGTAATTTCCCCAAGCAGCACAGCAGCTAGCAGATTGGCTGGACAAGGAGATGATATAATGGTTCCACCAGGTATTGCAGATGCTGGATAACTCCCTAGGAGCTGCTGCTGCTGCACTAACATCTGTTTTTCTCTAATGCATCCTGATTATTGCTGAATCATAACAGTCTGTGCTTCATTCTGCTCTGCTGCTAATTGATCTAATGTTCATTAACTCCGAAAGCAATTCTGTTCCTTAAGCTAGAATGGAAACAGCATCACTCTATATTTACTATATGCAGTCATTGAAGAATTATTATATATACACTCTATAGTGTCTTGTTAGGAGCATGGATGGTCCTGTTAGTGTGATGACGCTTCATTCATTTATTCATAATGACTGAATGTGGAGTTAGAAATGAACTGACTTATTGTAGCAGTTACTCAAGCTACAAATGATAATAGTATCATCAGCTAAATAGCATTTACCTCCAAGACGTCAGTTATTCTTCATCAATCTAGAATTGATGATAATTTTGATATTGATAATTTGGAAATGTGTTATATAATACTAATGTGTAACCAGGATGCCTCCTATTTCTTAACATTCTACAACACTTGCATCTTTGTTATCCCAGCTTATAGAGTGATGATGTTTCACATGAATTCCTCTGTTTCAGAAATGAGTGTATCTGTTTCATTTGTTGATTATTTAAAACAAAAATGTCTCCGTTTGCTGCATTGGTCTTATAAGGAATCTTTAGGAAGCATAAGTCATTTGAAATTATAATAATTGGGTATATCAAATATTGTGTATATCTGCTATTATCGTACATGCACTTTATTGCAATAACAATGGTATGCAAGCCTGATCTATTATTGAACTACATATAACATGAGAGCAGGTTGTGTAACAGTGGCATTCGTATGCGTTACTTTACCTTTTTTATGTCCTTCTCTAGCTGAAAGACAAAGTACACAGCTGAGAAGTGGCCCAGTTGTCCTGTCTGAAGAACCCAGAAATACGGCGATTGAAAAATTTGAACTTGTCCGGAGATGGAGTTTAAATACATACAAGGTGCGTTTTAATCTTTTCAATTTCAACATAGACTATGTATTGTTCAGCCATGCCTTTTGGTGTAATAAATTTTGGCAATTGCTTTAGATTTTTATGTATAGAAAAGTTATGTGACCTCTATTATATCTAGACTTGTAATAGATCATCCTCGGGCTATAAGTAAGTTGTAGAGAAAATCGTATCTTGGTTTTTCTGCTGAATCCTCATTTCAGTTACAGACTCTTCTGCCTCTGAAACTAGTGCAAGCATTGTGCTGTCTGATGAAAGTGTGACAGGACATAATAAGTTAAATGCTGTTTTTATATTTTGATACAAATAAAATAATTTTGGAGGCTTTTTTACCGTAACCCCTTCATAACATTGGTTTATCTCTCTTACTATGGCAAGGGACCTGCAGAATAGTGTGGGATGTTTGAACTAGCCATGGAAAGTATGGGATAAAGGAGATTAATGGAATGCTTCTGTGGTTACTTGTTGATTTGGTCACTAACTTTTCCATGTTTTTGTCATTCGAAGGCGAAACTTTTTATTTTATTTTATATGTTACTGGGTTATGTAGCCACGCCCACCAACATTTCTTCCCTATAAACATACTTTCATTCTTTATTGCAGAGGTCCAGGACTCACATTTTGATTTGTAAAACCTAATTCTACGTTATTCTACATCATTATTCATACATTTCATTACTTGTGCATATCACCTTATAAAACTGTCAGCTTATAATAAAGAATTTGAGTATGAGATGTGAAATGGAATGTCCTGATTTTTTTCTTTGCTTTGTTACATGTTCTGTAGTTCAAAGTTTAGGCGTTTGCAGGCAATTTATGCTTAGGCATAGCTATGGCTTGGGCTTTTACTATGAAATAGGTTGGATCCATCCCTTGCATTAGGGCAAGTTATAACTTATTGAAAGAATGAATATGAGCTGGCAGAGAACAAGCTGTTCTTTGTCTTGTTCACTGAGGAGCAGAATATCCACCACATCTAATTTCCAACAAAAGGATGCTAGCAGAGGCTTGATGTAATTGCTACTATCGGAGTTATCTGACCTGTGCAATGGGAAGAGGTCTCCGCTAATGATGATTTGTTTCACCTGAAGAGACCTTTTGACTGTGAATAAACAATGGCTTCTTCTAGCAGACTTTGTAGTAAAAAGTCACAGTAATAATAATCTTATAAAGCTGTGCCTACACTTTACAATTATCTGGCCAATCAGCCAATTGGCTTATCGGACCGATAATTGTGTAAGTGGATTCTGGCCTGATTTTTTGGAATGTCTCTATAGTTGTCCTGAACACTGTCGATCAATAATAATATTGGTCTGTTTGCACAGCACAATCCAGCAGGACTGGCCAATCCTATAAGGATGGCACTGCGTGGTCATAAGATCTACCCAAGGATTGTGCCACTTGGACATGCTTCAGGATTTCCCCAGCGATCGGATCGTTTTGTTGGGGAGAGGGAAATTGTACTATCGTGTACCTGACTGGTGCAAGCTTTTTGTGTAAGCAATAATGGATCGAATCTGATTTCTACATTCCGGAGTTCTGTGTGAGTGTTCTGCGCATGGCTGTTACGCATCAGAGTGCGCTACAAACGACTCTTGATTACACACTGTCGTCTTTTATGACCGCATGGTGGACGGGGGAAGGCATTTAACTTGTACTGTAAGAGCTTGGTTAAGCATTTACGTATTATCCTCCATTACACACCAGACTCTTTTAAGTGGGGCATGTGCATACTAGTTAAGGTAGGGTCCAGGATGTGTGAATGCAGTGAACTACCCTTGCACATGCGGACTAAAGGATCGCACTTGATGTACGTTGGTTTCCGCTGCCATGATGTATGAGCGCCTGGATCAGGTCCAATATTCTCCAGTGTCCTGTTTGGGAAATGTAACGTTTTATTGAGGATAATGGTTTATACCAGGACAAGCTGTGATGTCTTCTGTGTTTGAACTACAAGACCCAGTTATCAAGTTTTAACATGAATTTCCACAGCACCTGGAAAGCTTTACATTAATTTACCTGCAGGGTCCTAACACAATATAGAATCATATATCTATCATTTAATGTGTGACATTTACTGTAGTGTTTAATCATGGGAAACATGAGATTTCTATAATTTCGCTCATTGTTTTGGCCTTTTGCTTATTTTCCTCCAGGGCAGTTTTTGCTTTATGACAGCCCTGGAGAACATGCCGGGTGGCACTATGTTTCCTGCTCTGTATCTTCTTCTTCTTTCCTTTGTTTATAAATCTGCAGCAAATATAAATGAAATATTCTTACAGGGATGTTTTCTGATGCGTTTACATGTTTCTGGCATACATCCAATGTTACCAAACTTTGATAGTCTCATTTGTTTCAAATACTGGTTTAGGCGAATAACGCCTCCAACAAAGTTTAAAAACGTTTTTATTTTTTTTAATCTGAATTAAATTTGGAGCGTATGGGAAACAACGTATTTGCAAAGTAGCACTTTACTTTTTCATACCTGTTATCACCAGAGAATATTCGATCCTGTGCCCGATTTAATTAGCTTTGCACCAGCGTTATTTGCAGTGCGAAGCTAACTCCGCAAATTTTTGGGGGAGATTTTTATGTGCACCGCATAAAGGTGGGCATAAATATTTGCTTATTTTTCCTACCTTATAAGATGGTAAGCCACTTTTACTCATAGGGCCTGATTCAATTAGACCCGATGCCGGGGGAAAAGCTTGCGGTACGCTTTTTCTTGTCATATAAGGCAGTAAAAATAAGAAAATTTTTATGCGCATCTTTCCAAAAAATTAGCGGATTAGCTTCTCACATCAAATAACACCGGTGCGAAGCTTATTGATTCGGGCCCATGGTATCCAATGTTGTCTGTTGATTATTGGTGTAAGAGTAAAGTGCTGGACTTGAAGTTTTTTCAGCTCTTAGACATGATGGGAAGATTCTAAGTCTATTTGAGTGTTGCAATATTTTCATCTACACGTTTGAACCATTAGTATAGAGTTCCTCACGATTGTTGTCACTTGTGACTTCGTGGTGTATGGGGGTAAACTTTTAGTCCATATATAGTGTGTGATTTCCTATATGTCTGCACATTTCCAAATTTTTGATTGCTATTTCTTGAGCTGAAGTTTGTGTGTGTGTATGAGATATTTATACATACTGCCAGTTTGGGAAAGTGTGCTTCTGAAGAGTACTAAGAGATCAGATGCACCTTGTGCCATTCACAATATTGGTCTCCAGATATTCCAGTAAGAGTTACAACATGGGATCAGCTAACACTTATGACTGAATGGGATAACTATAGCAACCAACTTTCCTTAATCTGCCAGTGTGCACAAGAGCTTATATCGTACTATTGTAAAATATTTAGATCACTGATTGTATGTAATCTGAAGTGTATAAAGCGAATGTGTACAATGTTATGTTATTGTTACAATGTTATATAGTGTATTTTTTTTAATAAGGCGGAAAAAGTCGAACAACTGCATATTTATTATTCTAAAATACCAATTCATTGTCTGTCCCCCAAACAGTGTACCAGACAAATTCTTTCCGAGAGACTAGGTCGAGGCTCAAGAACAGTAGACCTGGAACTGGAAGCACAGATAGAGATTCTGCGCGACAACAAAAAGAAATATGAACATGTACTAAAATTGGCTCAGACGCTCTCTTCACAACTCTACCAGATGGTACAGACCCAGAGGCAACTGGGAGACACTTTTGCAGACCTCAGTCTAAAATCTTTAGAGCTGCATGTAAGTAAAAGCACAAACTTAATACCTTAAAATGTGTTAATACCTTAAAATAAATGTGTAGTGTTTTGTTTTTCTTCTTCCTAATGGCAAATGCTGATCGTGTTACCTCGCTTTGTCATTCCTGTTATATTGATTGTTACTAGCATGTGTTGCATCATTCAGCATGGATCCAAATCCGCACTGGAAGTTTGCTGAGTGCGCATGTGGGCTCATGAAATGCGGGTGTATTCCGCTCACATCATATAGGACCGGATCCAGACATTTTGTCTTAGATGGCAAGAAACATGCCTTTAGTATCGGAATTGTTGCAGCATTGTATATTTATATTCAGTTATTAAGTGCTCTGTTAACGTTTGATTTTTCTTAATTTACATAGACGTTTATCTATATATATATATTTCGTTTGTATTCAAAATATATAGCTTTTTGACCTTAATATTAGGATCACTCAAACAGCGAAGTGTTCATGTTGTGGTTTTCATACATCAGCCACAGTATGAACTAGCAGTCTTGTTAATCTGGATAGAGTGGATAAAGAATGGTGTATATCCCAAATCTTGGTGATAAATTATTTATATCTTATTTAGTATATTGAATATGCATAAAGTCATTTATTTTTTACATGGTATTACATAATAGTTTGTGCGGATTAGAACTTTTTGTACAGTACATTGAAATGAACTCTTACAAATGTAATTATAAAGTAATGCAGGAAATCGCTTCCAAGTTTTCAGGTTTGTGTCACTTTTCTTGAAAGCAATTAAATTAGAAGAATTATTTGCCTGTTAAACCAGTTTGCAGTCCATAGCATTCATTTTCATTATCTCATTGTATTGTTAGACAGATTTATTTATTTACCAGAAATATCACTATATGAATCTGGTTTGGGGGTATGTATTCCCACAAAGTTGTTTGTTTGTTTCTTAATCTTTGGACAAACAGGTCAGCTGCCATTTTGTAGCTTACACCATTCTGTGGGTACAGCTTGTATGGTGAGTCCTAGGTTTGAACAGAATGCACGTTTGAATTCTTTCTTGTGAAGGAAAGAGGACCACTAGAGGGACTGCAGCAATTCTCATGCATTCACTTCAGTATATGGGACTCTCTTTAGATCCCACTCTCAAGTTAGAAATATGACAGATTACCACTATTAGTGGCTGTAGGGGGAAAAACCACAATTGACTTGTCAGTGCTGAGATTTTGTGGGAAGGGACTTCTTGCCTATGGCAAAAAATGTGACCCCTCCCTTAGCTTAGTGCACAATGAAAGTTAGTCATGTTTTAATATTTTAAAGTATTTAAAAGACCTACATATTCATTCTACATATATCATATTTATAATGTATGTAGAGCAAGTGTAACTTTTATAATATGTATAGGCTCTGTGTTCCTTTCAATATTTATATTCTTTTCCATATCCTATAGATTGTAAGTTTGCGTTTAGCCCCCCCCCCCACCTTTCCCCTTACAGTCTGTTCATAC